>OZ012741.1:421655007-421885007 GCA_963859935.3 Lathyrus sativus | reverse complement strand
GATGAAGCGATTGCTGAGGCTTTGGTGATGTTGGCTGGAGCGATTGGGCAGAATCCTCAAGCCAATGTGAATGCTGGAAATAACGCTGATGACGTGTTTCGTGCTTTGGGAAGGTTCCAAAGGAACAATCCACCGATTTTCAAGGGAACCCATGAACCTGACAAAGCACAGGTATGGCTGAAAGCAATTGAGAAGATCTTTCGAGTCATGAACTGTTCAGATGCGCAGAGGGTGCAGTTTGGCACTCATATGCTTGATGAGGAAGCTGAGGACTGGTGGGATAATACTCGTCAAAGGTTTGAAGAAGATGAAGTTGTGGTTACGTGGGATGATTTTAGAGAGGCATTACTGGAGAAGTATTTTCTAGAAGATGTGCGTGGTAAAAAGGAAATTGAATTCCTTGAGCTGAAGCAGGGTCACTCAACTGTAGCCGAGTATGCGGCAAGGTTTGAGAAATTGATTAATTTTTATCCTCATTACAACACTACTAATGCCGAGAGATCAAGTGTCTTAAGTTTGTGAATGGTTTGAGACCTGAAATCAAGCAAGTCGTTGGTTATCAGGAAATTAGGCGATTTTCTGAGTTGGTGAACAAGAGTAGAATTTATGATGAGGATAGTAGGGCTCGGTCTAGTCACTACAAGAGTTTAAATGATAAGAAAGGAAAAGGTCAATTCCGAGGAAAGTCGTATGTGACTCCTACTGCCAAGGGGAAACAGAAAGCTGGTTATGGAAAGAAGCCGAGTGGGGGAGGAACTCCCACTCTAGTGAAGTGATTTAAATGTGGTGTTGAAGGACATCGTGCTCCTGAGTGCACGAGTGTTGAGCAGAAGTGTTTCAAGTGTGGCAAGCCAGGCCACAAGGCTTTCGAGTGCAGAAGCGGTGCGAATGTGACTTGCTACAACTGTGGTGATCAAGGACACATTAGTACCAAGTGTGACAAGCCAAAGAAGACTCAAGGGAACGGGAAAGTGTTTTCTCTATCAGGATCGGAGACTGCTAGTGAAGATCGATTGATCCGAGGTACGTGCTTCATTAATGGTATACCTTTGATCGCTATAATTGATACTGGAGCTACACATTCTTTTATTTCTTTGGATTGCGTTAAGAGATTAAATCTTGAGTTGTCTGTTATGAGTGGTGGTATGGTTATTGATACTCCTGCTATGGGTTCGGTAACTACCCCGTATGTGTGTTTGAATTGTCCATTGAGTATTTTTGGTAAAGACTTTGGAGTTGATTTAGTGTGTCTTCACTTAGATCAACTTGATGTTATTCTTGGGATGAATTGGTTGGAATTCAATCGTGTCTATATTAACTGTTTTGAAAAAACAGTTATTTTTCCTGAACCTGATGATGAAAGAGATTTGTTTATGACTGCTAAGCAAGTGAAGGAATCAATGCAAGATGGTGCAAAGGTATTCATGTTGATGGCAACTTTGAGCATTGGGGAAAGAGGAGCAATTTATGCTTTACCAATTGTCCGTGACTTTCCGAAAGTTTTTCCTGATGAGATAAGAGACTTACCACCGGAACGAGAAGTGGAGTTTACGATCGACTTAATTCCTGGAACTAGTCCTATATCGATGGCTCCATATCGTATGTCCGCGTCGGAATTGAAAGAGTTGAAGAGTCAACTTGAAGATCTACTCGAGAAGAGGTTTATTCGTTCGAGTGTATCACCGTGGGGTGCACCAGTGTTGTTAGTTAAGAAGAAAGAAGGTTCTATGACACTCTGTATGGACTACAGACAATTGAACAAGGTGACTATCAAGAATAAGTATCCACTTCCAAGGATTGATGATTTGATGGATCAGTTGGTTGGTGTGAGTGTGTTCATTAAGATAGATTTGAGATCTGGGTATCATCAGATTCGTGTGAAGGCTGAGGATATTCAGAAGACTGCTTTTAGAACGAGGTATGGACATTATGAGTATTTTGTGATGCCATTTGGTGTGACTAATGCACCAGGTGTATTTATGGAGTACATGAACAGGATTCCCATCCTTATTTGGACAAGTTTGTGGTGGTGTTCATTGATGATATTTTGATTTATTCGAATAGTGAAGAAGAACATGTCGAGCATTTGAGGATTGTGTTATCCGTGTTGAAAGAGAAGCAATTATATGCTAAACTTTCTAAGTCTGAATTTTGGTTGAAGGAAGTGAGTTTCCTTGGTCATGTGATTTTGAGTAGAGGTATTGCAGTTGACCCGTCGAAGGTTGAAGCGGTATCGCAATGGGAGACTCCGAAATCAGTTTTTGAGATTAGAAGTTTTCCTGGTTTGGCAGGTTATTATCGTAAATTCATTGAAGGATTTGCCAAGTTATCATTGTCGTTGACGCAGTTGACTAGGAAAGGTCAAACTTTTGTTTGGGATGCAAAATGTGAAGAAAGCTTTCAAGAGCTTAAGAGAAGATTGACGACAACTTCTGTTTTGATTTTGCCGAATTCGGCAGAACCGTTTGTTGTGTATTGTGATGCTTCTTTGATGGGTTTGGGAGGTGTGTCGATGCAAGATAAACACGCTGTAGCTTATACTTCGAGGCAACTCAAAGTGCATGAGAAGAATTACCCGACACATGACTTAGAGTTGGCCGCCGTTGTATTTGTGCTGAAGCTTTGGAGGCATTATTTGTTTGGTTCGAGATTTGAGGTATTTAGTGATCATAAGAGTTTGAAGTATCTCTTTGATCAGAAAGAATTGAATGCAAGGCAGAGGATATGGTTAGAACTTCTGAAGGAATATGATTTTGGTTTGAATTACCATCCGGGTAAAGCGAATGTGGTAGCTGATGCATTGAGTAGGAAATCGTTGCATATGTCGATGATGATGGTAAAAGAGTTGGAATTGATTGAACAATTTCGTGATTTGAGTTTGGTGTGTGAGAAGACTTCTTACGGAGTTAAGCTTGGTATGGTAAAGCTTACTAGTAGTATTCTTGACGAGATTCACGAAGGACAAAAATCTGATTTGAGTTTAGTTGATTGGTTGACTTTGATCAATCAAGGTCAAGGTGGTGATTTTCGGATTGATGAAAATGGTATCATGAGGTGTTGTGATAGAGTTTGTGTTCCTGATGTTGTTGAGCTGAAGAAGAGTATTCTTGAGGAAGGGCATCATAGTGGATTGAGTATTCATCCGGGTGCTACTAAGATGTATCAAGATTTGAGTAAAGTATTTTGGTGGCCTCGCATGAAGAAGGATATTGCCGAGTTTGTGTATTCTTGTTTGACGTGTCAGAAGTCAAAGATTGAACATCAGAAACCGTCGGGTTTGATGCAACCGTTGTTTATTCTTGAGTGGAAATGGGATAACATATCTATGGATTTTGTGTGTGATTTACCTAGGACGTCGAGTAACTTTGAAGCTATTTGGGTTATTGTGGATAGGTTAACCAAATCTGCTCACTTTATTCCTATACGAATGGATTACCCGTTAGAGAGATTGGCAAAGCTGTACATCGAAAGGATTGTCAGTTTGCATGGTATTCCGTCTAGCATTGTGTCAGATAGAGACCCGAGGATTACTTCGAGATTTTGGGAGAGTTTGCAAAGGGCCTTGGGTACGAAGTTGCGTTTGAGTTCAGCTTATCATCCATAGACCGATGGTCAGACTGAGAGAGTGATTCAATCACTTGAGGATCTTTTGAGAGCTTGTGTATTGGAGAAGGGAGGAGCTTGGGATAGCTACTTACCTTTTATTGAATTTACTTACAACAACAGTTTTCATTCGAGTATTGGTATGGCACCGTTTGAAGCATTGTACGGTAGAGGGTGTAGGACGCCATTGTGTTGGTATGAGTCGGGAGAGAGTTCTGTGGTTGGACCCGAGATAGTCCAGCAGACTACCGATAAGATTAAGATGATTCAAGAGAAGATGAAGATTTCTCGGAGTCGTCAAAAGAGTTATCATGACAAGAGGAGGGAAACACTTGAATTTCAGGAGGGAGATCATGTGTTTCTTCGGGTTACTCCGATGACTGGTGTTGGTAGGGCATTGAAGTCGCGTAAGTTGACGCCGCGTTTTATTGGTCCTTATCAGATTTTGCAGAAGATAGGAGAGGTAGCCTATCGTGTTGCTTTGCCATCGTCGCTTGCTAATCTCCATGACGTGTTCCATGTATCTCAGTTGAGGAAGTACATTGCGGATCCGTCTCATGTAGTCCAAGTAGATGATGTACAGGTGAGAGATAACCTGACTGTGGAGACATCACCTATGCGGATAGAGGGTCGGGAGTTGAAGCAACTTCGAGGTAAAGAGATTGCTTTGGTGAAGGTCGCTTGGGGAGGACCGGGTAGTGGAAATGTGACTTGGTAACTTGAGAGTCAAATGAGGGAGTCTTATCCAGAGTTGTTTGAATCAGGTAACATTTTCGAGGACGAAAATTCCTAAAGTGGGGGAGGGTTGTAACAACCCAATGTTCAATAATTAATTATTCGTATTAAATAATTGATTTATTTGGATGATTTTAATTATTGGAATTATTGGTAGATATTTTGAGAGAAGAAATATAATGGAAGGAAATAGAATAGAAAGATATATAAGGAAAAGTGGAAGAAAAAAGAAAATAATAGAAACATAAGAGAAAGAGAAGAGAAAGAAAGAGGAAGAGGAGAAAAGAGAAGGAAAAGAGGGGGAAACTTGGAAAGCTCAAGAACAACTTCTAGCTTTGATTTAATCAAGGTAAGGGTGTGAAATATCATTATCTTATCAATGTGTATGATTATGTATGGATTGTTTGGATTGTTTGGATGTTTTTCTCCATTTTCCATTTTAGGGCAGAAATGAGTTTAATCGATAGAATCGATGTTTGAACGATTAAAATCTAGAATAAATGGTGTAGATTAGTCGAGAAATGTTAGGCTAAGACTACTGGAATTCGTTGGAATTGAATCGGGTGATTTGGGAGCTTCTGATGAATTTTGGACAGTTGGGGTTTTGAACATCGCAGGCGTTCGCTAGCACCTTCGCTAGGCGAGCAGGTCGCGAGTGTTCGTTGTAGCGAGCTAGTAGCGAATGGTCCCAAACTTGGACATAATGTAATTGACCCTCTTCGCTGGTGGCGAGCGATGTAGCGAGTTGTTCGTTAGGCGAAGTCCCATCGAGTAGGTAGCGAAGCCTTACAGTAGCTTCTGTTTGCCTTCGCGAGCTTGTTCGCTAGGCGAACAGGTAGCGAGTGTTCGCTAGGAACTCTCTAGGCGAGCAAGCTAGCGAGTGTGACAGCATTTTCATTTCCTTGTGTTCCCATCCAATGTTGATTGTTTCGTTCGATTGTGTTCCATCCTTATCGGAAATGAATAGTTTATGTGTTGTTGTGTGATATGTTGTGGGTAGCCGTATGGCGTGAATCCTAGATTGTGGAATAAGGTCTTTTAACCAATATATGCATTGTTTAAATTAATTAAAAGTGCATGATGAATGTGATTGAGTTGTTGTCGTTGGCACGATATTGTGAATGCATGGGAACATATTAGTGAATATGTGTGCATTGCTTGATAAATGTTGTGTGAATATATGAAAATATGTATATGTGTAAGGCTCGTATACACTGGGGTAGAATAAAAAGATGTTGTTCCTAGTGGAGTAATCACTAGGGTAGAATAACAAGATGTTGTTCCTAGTAGAGTAATCAGTGGTGTAGAATAACAAGATGTTGTTCCTAATGGAGTAATCATTGGGGTAGAATAACAAGATGTTGTTCCTAGTGGAGTAATCACTGGGGTAGAATAACAAGATATTGTTTCTAGTGGAGTAATCACTGGGGTCGAATGACAAATGTTGTTCCTAGTGAGATAGAGTGACATGGTCGTATACACTGGGGTAGAATGACTAAGATGTCGTTCCTAGTAGAATAGTCACCGGGGGTAGAATAACTGAGATGTTGTTCCTGGTGGGGTATAAACGATGTACCCATAATACCAAATAGGGATTGGTGAGAATTGATGAGTTTAAATGAGTCACATGGCATAGATATCATTGTTATATGAAAGTATGCTTGTGTATGAACTGTTGAATTGAGGATTATGGATGTGTGCATGATGAAGCATGTTGGGTGATTATCCATGTTTGTTTATACCTATATGGTGATGTATATGATGATGACAATAAATTATGGTGAGAAATGCGGAATATGTGTATTCTATGCTTGTTATATGCATTGATTATTATGATAATGTTTCTCACCCTTCTGTTGTTTTATAATGATCTATGAGGCATTGCAAATTAGGTTTGCTGGAGGTCTTTTGTGAAGTATAGCTTCATTCTTTTGGTCGGTTAGCTCTGATATGTAGCACCGGGTAGTTAGGATTGTATAGCATTTTTTGTGATACATTTGTATATGTATCTGCTGACAAATGTTTATGTAAACATGAATGATGTGGTGAGTCAAACTGGATGATATGTATTTATATGATTACATGTTTAAGATGATTAAATGTTTAGATGTTTCCGCTGTTATTCTAAATATTGAAATGTGGGTGTGAGGATTAAGTTCCTCTGTTGAAGTTACCCCACTGTTGCATATCTCTATTGAGCAAGTGTTGTATGTTTTATTTCACGTATTGTGTGACATGCTCCTTTTATACCATGTTTTCAATTATACTCTAATGAAAATTTGAATTTTTGCCTAAATGATTTATATGTTATTTGGGGGTATAGAAAGAGGGTGTTACAGGATCCACGCTTGTTGTCTATCTAAAGGGTGTTAATCTATCTAAGCTATTGGCCACAGGGACAAAAGAAAAGAAAAGATACTCGATAGAGCATCGTCGTTCTATGCCTACGTATTCCCTCGTGCAATGGGAAAGTCAGAGTCAACGTAGTTCGGAAAACTACGGGTGAAGGTGGGGAAAGGTTGCTCACCAAGACATCGCTGTCTTGTGCCTACGTATCCTCGTCTGGTACGAGAAATCAGAGCAAACTTAGTTCGGACTGACACGACCATAGGTTATTTCAGGTGTTTTACCCGAGTAGGGTTAAACCTTAGTTCTAGCAGTTAGGTGTATTGCTGCTCGACCATTGGAGACTTAGGCGTTACCTGTTTGCGATAGAACCAAGAGTTAACAACACTCTTTTATGAAAATGGTTTTCAATTAATCCCGAAGGATAAAAAAGTTTGATGTTTGTTTTTGAAGTCTTTTATGAAAGAAGTGAATTGAGTTAAGTTTGTAACTCATGTTTCACTAAAGACTATGACTTAGGAGTGAATGCGTCGCATATCGTCTAAAGGACATACGCTAAACACTCTAGACGGTATGAGAGGAGGCCCCCAATCATCATTTCCCAAATGTTTAAGGCTCATAGCGTACAACACTTGTTATCCTTTATTAGATGTTTTGAAGAAGTTTTGAGATGAGAAGAGAAATACGCAAAACTAAGGGGAAACTAACTCAACCCTAATGTTATCATGCAATGTGCTCCTAAGATTGAGATTAAGAGGGAATAACTACCCTAATGTTAGCATGCTTGGATTGAACACTTAATGTCTCTCCTACTCCCAAGGGACTAGGAATCCTAAGGGATCATGGCAAAAGACCAAGAAGGCACAAGATAAGTCAATCACAAATGAAAAGGAAGAAAGGGATGCAAACATGAAATGCAACACAAAGACAAGAGGGAGGAAAAAAAGGTGTGGGGCAGCAACCACCACAAGCACATCTCAACCTCTTGAAAACAAACAAAGAGATGCAAAGAAAAAGAGAAATGAAAGCAAAAGAACTTAAACAAGTCCAAGTAAAAGTGAGATGAAATGGGAGAAGCAAGCTTCTACGACCATCGACCATCAATCACTGAAGAAAAGTGGGAGGAAAAAGTGTGAGACAACAGCCACCACAAGCACATCTCAACCAAATAATTCTTCAAACTTAAGCAAAACAAATGAACACTCATCACTTTGAACAACATCCATAAAAGTATGCATTCAAGTGGAAATCGAACAATGCGTGTCAAAGAATCATGATTAAACAATCAAGAACAGTGACACAATATCTAAAACATCTCACTCAAATGCATCATACTAGTCCATGAAGATTCAAAGTGAGAGAGCACCAAAGCAAGCTTGAAAAACAACAAATATGACATTCTGGTTCAGTGTTAATCAGTTAACACTATGGGTTAACCGATTAACCATTAAAAAAACTTGAAAATTTGAAAACTCGCACTGGTTAATCGATTAACCAGTTTGTACTGCAACTGGTTAACTGATTAACACTATACCAGAAGCAGAAAACAGGAGCTCAAAAGCACTTTCAGCAAATAATCACTTCTCCAATAATCCAGATGATTATATAATCAATTATGCACGAATTTAAACTAGAAAACAGTGATCCAATCAACATTTAAACACATTAAAACAACAAGATCACCAATCACATGGATCAAATCAACCAAAAGTCAATAAAAAATGAAGATCCACATCGAATATGCAAAATAAGCTCAAAATATCATCAGATCTAGAATTCCAACCTGCAAAGTGGATATTTTGCTTTGGTAATTGTTGATTCAACTTCAATTGAGCAGATCCAAGCTAGAAATCCGGAAATCCTTCAAGATCCAAGTGAGTTCTTGTAGTGGAAATGAAGATCCACCAAAATTAAGCTAAAATAATCCAAATAAGCTCCTCTAGATCAACTTCAAAATTCAGATCCACAATAGCACAAAATTTGAATAGAGAATTGGAGATGATAAGGATGAAGGATGAAAGTTTTAGCTCTAGAATTTATTGATTCCAATGGAGAATCAAAGAATTCAAGGTGAGAAGAGCTTTAGTGGAGTTTGGGAGATGGAAAAGTTGAGAGCAAAATTCAAGAGTGAATGAATTCTGAAAATGAAATGGAATTATGAGGATTGTGTGTGTGAGGTTTGGAGCAAATCACTTAAATATGCTCTAGGTTAGGAGTAGAATGATGTTTTGGAGTGTGGTTATGAAAATTGGAATGGGATTAGGAATGGGAAATTAGAGGGAATTTGAATTAATTTTGAAACTAATCAAAATTTGAAGTGGTTCTAGATCCTTCTTCTGGTGTGAAATCAATTTCTCATGTGATCAAAATGGACCCCAAAGTGAATTCTATTGAAAATTCACGTGCAGAGCAGAAAATTGCCTTGGTTAATCGATTAAACATTTGGGTTAATCGATTAACACCCTCAAAAATTCAAATTTTCTCTGATTTTTCCTTGGTTAATCGGTTAACCATTTGGGTTAATCGATTAACACCTTTAAAATTTGAATTTTGGTGCCTTTTGGAGGGAAACCTGCACATTTGTCCGTTTTCTTCCGTTCTGAGCTCTGTTGAGCCTTTGAAACTTGCTTTCGAATATCAAAACTGTGAGAATGCTGGAGATAGCCTGAATGTTGCCTCTTGAGCTAAAAATAACCTGCAAAATAAAATCAACCGCTCGATCGCCGGGAAAAATAATGTCGGAGATCCTGATGCTCGCTACTCAGTCTCTTGCACTAAAAAGACATGAGCCACAGAAAAAACTTTGATCCCATGCCTCGAGAACAAATGCTATGCTATGCAAAAATGTAAAATAAAAAGAAAACATAAGCCAAGTACAAGAAACAGTTAGTCAAATTTTGGGGTACAACAACATGAAGAGAAGGTGGAAGTAGGGAAAAGGAAAGAACCAGAGAGAAGCCACACCAGATAGCAAAAAAAAAAGGAAGTTTGAAGAAAAACGACCTAGTAAATTTCAAAACAAGAAAAAGTTTCAAGACAAGAGAAATATTTAATGCTTCAATTGTGAGAAGTATGACCACTTTGATTTAGATTGCTTGTTTGGAAAGGGAAAGAAAAAAACTGGTGCAAAGGAAGCTAACATGGTGCAAGATGATTCAGATTTAGATCATGTCATGTTGATGATGACTACCTCTGAAGGGGTATCAACCTCTGTTGTGTGGTACTTAGACTCTGAATGCTTTAACCACATGATTGAACTAGATGTTATAATCACATGATTGGACACAAGGGGTGGTTGACTGACTTTAAATTAAATAAGAATACAAGTGTAAAGCTAACAGATAGTAGAAGCTTAATTGCAGAAGGCATCTGCAATTGATAGAAGATGTGTTATTTATCCCCGGTATGTAATGTAATCTGCTGAGCATTGACCAGCTAATAGAGAAAGGATTCTCAGTAATCATGGAAGGAGGCTCACTGAAGCTGTATGAAAAGAAGAAAAGAATGGTTATGAAATTAACTCTAACCAGAAACAAAATCTAGAAGACTAGCTTGAATGCCTCATAATAACATCATTTTCATTCATCAATTCTTGATGAAGAAATTTGGCTTTGACACAAAAGGTATGGCATCTGAATTTATAAGTCTAGGCAAGCTAAATACTATGAATTTAGTATAAGGATTTCCTGAGATAGTAATATCTGATAAAACATGTTACATGTGCATGCTTGGGAAGCAAGGTAGGTTACCTTTTGTGAAACAGTTGTCAATGAGAGAAAACATGTATTGAATGTAGCTTCATCTGACATTTATGGTCCTTTTGAAACTCTTTCTTGTTGAGGAAACAAGTATTTCATCTCATTTATAGATGAATTACGTAGAATGTTGTGGGTGTACCAAATAAAGACCAAAGGAGAAGCTTTGAACATGTTCAAAATGTTTAAGGTTATGGCAGAAACACAGAGTGGAAGACTAATTAAGATACTCGGGATAAATGGAGGAGGAAAGTGCAATTCCCATGAATTCAAGCAATTCTATCATGAAAATGGCATCTTGCATGAACTAACTCCTCTTACGCACCTCAGCACAATGGTATGGTTGAAAGAAGGAATAAAAGCTAGGTCGAAATGGCTAAGAGCATCCTGAAAGAAAATTCATTGCCTCATAAATTATGGGGTGAAGTAGTGTCTACAACTGCTTATGTTTTGAATAGATGTCCTACCAAGAATTTATAGAATCAGGTGCTAGAAGAATATTGGTCAGGAAGCAAGCCTTGCATCACTCATCTTAAGGTATTTGGATCATTATTCTATAGACATGTGCCAGATGAAAGAAGAACCAAACTTGAGGATAAAAGTGAACCTATGATCTTAGTTGGATACCGTCCAACTAGAGCATATAGGTTATATAATGCAGTCACTGAGAAATTGGTGGCTAGTAGAGATGTAATCATCAGAAAGCAAAATCCTGGGGTTGGAACCAAGGTGGAGAAATGACAAGAGTGGTTCCTGTAACACCCCGTTCCCCGAAATAAAATAAATGCAATTAAAATAAACAATTATCAGAGTTTCACACCACAACTCGGGATGTCACAGAATAAAACAAACAAAACACCTTCATTAAATGATATCATCAATAATAAACAGCGGAAAATTCGTCATCATATATATACATATAACCATCATATACATGTCATATACATCATTCTCGGCCAACTGCCCAAAATATACAAGATATATTCACCCAAAAGATCCATCAAACATGATACGCCACAGGGGCACACAAAATCATCAAATAAACAACAAACTCCCAAAAGCCCCAGTGTTACGTATCAGAGCATCCCTACGACTCACCACAAACCAAGCTAGCTACACACCTGAATTATCTGTACTTCCGAAGAAGCACAGACCACAACAAAAGCAAAGGGTGAGAAATCACGATCAAAATATAACGGTAATAACATACATGAATAAAAGGCAGTAATTCACATAATTTCCAATTCACACAAATCAACCCGGACCCACTGTTCATGCCAACACAGCATATACAACCATGCAACACATGCAACTCAACCCAAGATATGCGGTACCGACTTAACAACAACACCGATGGGCACCTGGCCATCAACCTTTCCCGAAGGAACACGTCATCATCACCGATGGGCACCAGGCCATCACCCTTCACACAGGAGCACATTATAAACAGAATAGATCACTTACGCTCCCCTGAGACAGGATTTATCCCTCATAATCACTGATGGGCACCTGGCCATCACCCTCACACAAGAGCGCATTATCGCTACCTATGGGTACCAGGCCATCACCCTCCACACAGGAGCACATTAACACACCATGCCATGCATAACCCCAATGCACAACACACCACATCAGATACCCTAAGTGTACACAATTCCACTAATCATATTTCATCACACAATATATATATATATATATATATATATATATATATATATATATATATATATATATATATATATATATATATATATATATATATATATATATATATATATATATATATATATATATATATATATATATATATATATATATATATATATATATATATATATATATATATATATATATATATATATATATATATATATATATATATATATATATATATATATATATATATATATATATATATATATATATATATATATATATATATATATATATATATATATATATATATATATATCACACATCACCACATCCATACATCATACAAACATGATACACCGAAATGTAAATATTATAATCACACGAATAATCAAGGAAATTATCTTCCAATCTCATACCCACTCTCTCCATAAATCAACATCATTCCCGTAATTAATCATAATCAACGAGGGTCCAACATTACGAGATAACCCAACAGCACAACTCAAAACACAAACATTATGTCACGCTCGCTGACTTATTCGCTAAGCGAAGCATCAGCGAATGCTCGCTACACGCTCGCTCAGCGAGCACCCTAGCGAAGCCAACCAGAAACCTTTTAGAAGCGTTCGCTACCTCGTTCGCTCAGCGAATCCCTAGTGAAGATTCGCTATTCGCTCGTCCAACGAAGCAACTGGCGAACGTCTGCGATTTCAGAAAAATAATACCGCTCAGAGTCGGCAAAACGCTCCGAACTCAACCGATTTAACTTCAAACCAGACCCCATCATAACAGACCAATATTCTACAACCTAACTACAACGTCTATCCTCGATTTAACCGATTAAATGTCAGCTCTACTCATTTACTTCGGTTCCAGCTTAAAACTTCGAACTTCCCGAAAATCCCCAAATCGAGCAAACAACAGATGCAATGGATTCAAACATATCAGCATCAAACCCAGACTCATAACATCATATAAAGCATAATCATCAACCTATGGGATTAAGGGAAATCCCCTTTGTACCTAGTATTCATGCAACATACCAATTTTAACCGATTCTCCCCCCCCCCCCCTTACCTCGACAACTTGATCGGATGAAGAAGCTCTTGAAGAATCAGAATCCTAGCTTCCCTTGATTCTCCTTCTCTTCACTCTTGCTCCAACTAACCGTGTTTTCTTCTTCCTACCAAATTCCTTTCTCTTGGATCGTGTTCTTCCTTTCTCTTATCTTTTCAATATTCCCAACATACCCCTCATCCTAATTCTTTTAATTCCAATTCCTCTTTATATAATTACATAATAATAATAATAATAATAATAATAATAATAATAATAATAATAATAATAATAATAATAATAATAATAATAATAATAATAATAATAATAATAATAATAATAATAGAAATAATAATAATATTAATAGTAATAATACTAATAATATTACTATTACTCATTTAATTATCATTACCACTAATAATTTTATTATTAGTCTTAAGGTCCAAAATTATCAATAAATTCCAACTTAAGGGCTACACGCTATCACACTCAACCACACCCTTAACACAGAAGGCACACCACAAAAATACACAGAAAAACAAGATAATTAAAATGGGTGTTACAACTCTCCCCCACTTTAATTATTTTCGTCCTCGAAAATACCTGAGGGAAACAATTCCGGATACGCATCTCGCATCCTGCTTTGCAACTCCCAGGTCACACTGCCTCCTGCAGCACCTCCTCAAGCCACTCTCACCAAAGGTATCTCTTTCCCCCTGATTCGCTTCATCTTGCGATCCTCAATCCTCAACGGCATTGTCTCAACAGTGAGATTCTCCCGGACTTGCACTTCATCTCTCTGAATTACATGAGACGGATCCGCGACATACTTCCGAAGTTGCGACACATGAAACACGTCATGCAAATTCGAAAGCTCCGGCGGCAACGCCACCCTATAAGCCACAGCACCAACTCTCTGCAAAATCTGATATGGCCTAATAAACTTCGGATCCAGCTTCTTGGACTTCAACGCACGACCTACACCAGTCACTGGGTTAACCCTCAAGAATACGTGATCACCTTCATTGAATTCCAACTCTTTCCTCCAGTTATCATGATAACTCTTCTGCCTATCCTGAGACGCTTTCATCTTTTCCCGAATCATCTGAACTGCCTCAGTAGTCTGCTGCACAATCTCTGGCCCCAAAACCACATTCTCACCCGACTCATACCAACACAAAGGAGTTCTGCACCTCCTACCGTAAAGAGCCTCAAACGGTGCCATCCCGATACTAGAATGGTAACTGTTGTTGTACGTGAACTTAATCAATGAAAAATGAGTATCCCACGCATTACCTCTTTCCAACACACAAGCCCGCAACAAATCTTCCAACGTTTGAATAGTCCTCTCCGACTGTCCATCAGTCTGTGGATGATAAGCTGAACTCAGTTTCAACTTGGTACCCAAAGCTTCCTGCAAACTCCTCCAGAATTCTGACGTAAACCTCGGATCCCTATCTGAGATAATACTCGACGGCACACCATGCATCTTCACAATCACCCGAATATAAATCTCTACCAGCTTCTCCAACGGAAAACTTATATTAACCGGCACAAAATGTGCAGACTTCGTAAGTCGATCCACAATTACCCAAATGGCATCAAATCCTCTCGCCGTGCTCGGCAAACCTGTAACAAAATCCATGGCTATGCAGTCCCACTTCCAAACCGGAATTTCCAAAGGTTGCATCAAACTAGACGGTTTCTGATGTTCCACTTTTGATTTCGGACATGTCAAACAAGCATAAACAAAACGAGCGATATCTCTTTTCATGCCAGCCCACCAAAATAACTTTTTCAAATCATGATACATCTTCGTAGCTCCCGGATGTATACTCAAACCACTACGATGTCCTTCACTCAGAATAGACTTCTTCAACTCATCATTATCCGGCACACAAATCCTACCTCGGAACCTCAACACGCCTGAACCATCCAACTTGAAATCACCATCGGAGTCTCTCCCCACTCTAGACATCACATCCACTAGCTTCACGTCAAGCTTCTGACCTTCTCTAATCATATCCAAGAAATCATTGTTCACTTGCAACTTGCCCAACATCACGCAATCTGCCGAAGTCTCACAAACCATACTCAAATCTCTGAACTGCTCAATAAGCTCCATTTCTTTCACCATCATAGCCGACATATGAATCGCCTTTCGGCTCAAAGCATCGGCTACCACATTAGCCTTTCCTGGATGATAACTTAGGCTAAAATCATAATCCTTCAAGAATTCTAACCATCTTCTCTGCCTCATATTCAACTCTTTCTGATCAAACAGATACTTCAGACTTTTATGGTCGCTGAACACTTCAAACCTTGAACCATACAAATAATGCCTCCAGATTTTCAACACAAAAACCACCGCAGCTAACTCAAGATCATGAGTAGGATAACTCCGCTCATGCACCCTCAGTTGTCGCGAAGCATACGCTACCACTTTACTATTCTGCATAAGAACTCCGCCTAAACCCATCTTAGACGCATCACAATACACCACAAACGGTTCACTAAGAGTCGGTAACACTAACACCGGTGCCGTAGTAAATTTCTTCTTCAATTCCATAAAACTCTCTTCACAAGCGGCATCCCACACAAAAGCCTGATTCTTTCATGTTAACTGAGTCAACGGCAACGCCAAAGTAGAAAAACCTTCAATGAACCTTCGATAGTACCCTACCAAACCCAAAAAGCTTCTAACTTCGGTCGCTGTCTTCGGCGGTTCCCATTGCAATACCACACTCACCTTAAATGGATCTACCGAAATACCATCACCAGAAATAACATGCCCCAATAAACTCACCGTCTTCAACTAGACCTCACACTTCGACAGTTTCACAAACAGCTTATTATCCTTCAACACTTGCAAAGAAATCCTCAAATGTCCTGCATGCTCTTCCTCAGACTTCGAATAAATCAGGATATCATCAATGAATACAACAACAAACTGATCCAAGTAAGAATGGAAGATCCGGCTCATATACTCCATGAACACTCCCGGCGCATTCGACACTCCGAAAGGAATTACCACATACTCGTAATGTCTGTATCGAGTTCTAAACGCCGTCTTCTGAATATCGCCTTCCTTCACTCTAATCTGATGGTAACCCGACCTCAAATCAATCTTGCTGAACACACGAGCTCCCACCAACTGATCCATTAAATCATCAATCCTTGGAAATGGATATTTGTTCTTGATGGTCACTTTATTCAACTGACGGTAATCGATGCACAACCGCATACTACCATCCTTCTTCTTCACCAACAACACTGAAGCTCCCCACGACGACACACTTGGCCTAATAAACTTCCTATTCAACAACTCTCCAATCTAAGACTTCAATTCAGCCAATTCCACTGCTGACATCCTGTACGGCGCCATAGATATAGGCCTCGTACCAGGTACAAGATCAATGCTAAACTCAACTTCTCTCTTCGGAGGCAACTCCGTAATATCATCAGGGAACACTTCCGGAAATTCATTCACCACTGCCAACTCTTCCAACAACGCCTTGTGGTCAACAGGTAATGTTGCAAATAAAGCAAACATTTTAGCCTCATCCTCTAACAAAATTCTCAACTCCTTACTAGACAAAGAATCCGCCAATGCTTCTTCCTCAGGAGAAAGAAACAACAACACCTTCCAAAAACAATCAATATACACCCGGTTGAACTCCAACCAGTTCATACCCAGAATAACATCCAACTTACCAAGAGGCAAGCAAATCAGATCCACACCAAAATCTCTACCGAAAATAGTCAGAGGACACTTCAAACACACTAAAGAAGTAGTCACTAAACCAATAGAGGGAGTCTCAATAGTCATCCGTCGCTCAAGAGTAGTCAGCTCCAAACCTAACCTCTTCACACAGTCCACAGAAATGAACGAGTGGGTCGCACCCATATCAATCATAGCAGACAAAGGAGCATTATTGATGAAACAAGTACCTTGGATAGAACGATCATCACTAGCAGCTTGAGTTCCCACCACCGCAAACACTTTGCCACTGGTCTGAGGCACCTGAGTTGGCTTCGGCTTTTCGCAATGCGTACTAACGTAACCCTTCTCACCATAGTTGTAACAGGTAGGCATAACAACTCGGCAATCAGACATCACATGACCTGGCTTACCACACTTGAAGCACTTATTCACTTCATGAAAACAATCACCAACACGATGGCCCATGCCACCGCACCGGAAACACTTCACACCGGCAGACACTTTTCTTTCTCTGGGCTTTCTATCAGCAACAACCTTAAACTTCCCCTTATCAGTAGGAACACTGTAAGGAGTACCACCAAACCTTTGCTTACCCTTACGATCATTTGCAGCCTTGTAATGCGCGATCCTCGCCCGGTTATCATTATCATAAATCATGCTCCTGCTTATCAGCTCAGGATAATCCCTAATCTTCTGACAAGCTATTCCCATCTTCACTTCTGGACGCAACCCATTCTCAAACTTCAGAAACTTGAAGGTCATCGCTCCATCAGTATTGTAATGGGGACAATACTGCACTAGCTCCTCAAACTTGGCCGCATACTCGGCCACCGTCATACTACCATGCTTCAACTCTAGAAAATCGATCTCTTTAGCACTTTGGATATCCTCCGGAAAATACTTTTCTAGAAAACCAGTGCGAACAACATCCCAAGTAATTGGAGTTCCTGCAGTCTCCCACCTCTGGCGACTATTGTCCCACCAAGCTTCAGCTTCTCCCTCTAACATGTGAGTACCGAACCTCACCTTCTGTTCATCACTTCACCCCATCGTTCTGAAAATCTTCTCAATTGCCTTAAGCCACTTCTGCGCCGCTTCAGGGTCCAAAATTACTCCATGAAACGTCAGCGGCTTGTTACTCTGAAACTGCGCCAAATCCCTGAATTGTGCACCCGCAGCGTGGTTCTGATTAGCAACCACTTGGGCCATCGCTTGCATAGCTGCAGCCAACACAACATCATTCCTTCCCGCCATAATGCTCAACAACAACAACACCGGGGTCGAAAGACACACAACCTCTATCCTAAGGACAGACTCAAAACACTACACTGGCCGGACGGACCAACCTGCTCTGATACCAGCTTGTAACACCCCGTTCCCCGAAATAAAATAAATGCAATTAAAATAAACAATTATCAGAGTTTCACACCACAACTCGGGATCTCATAGAATAAAACAAACAAAACATCTTCATTAAATGATATCATCAATAATAAACAGCGGAAAATTCGTCATCATATATATACATATAACCATCATATACATGTCATATACATCATTCTCGGGCAACTGCCCAAAATATACAAGACATATTCACCCAAAAGATCCATCAAACATGATACACCATAGGGGCACACAAAATCATCAGATAAACAACAAACTCCCAAAAGCCCCGGTGTTATGTATCAGAGCATCCCTACGACTCGCCACAAACCAAGCTAGCTACACACCTGAATTATCTGTACTTCCGAAGAAGCACAGACCACAGCAAAAGCAAGGGGTGAGAAATCACGATCAAAATATAACGGTAATAACATACATGAATAAAAGGCAGTAATTCACATAATTTCCAATTCACACACATCAACCAGGACCCACTGTCGATGCCAACACAACATATACAACTATGCAACACATGCAACTCAACCCATGATATGCGGTACCGACTCAACAACAACACCGACGGGCACCTGGCCATCAACCTTTCCCGAAGGAACACGTCATCATCACCGATGGGCACCAGGCCATCACCCTCCACACAGGAGCACATTATAAACAGGATAAATCACTTACGCTCCCCTAAGACAGGATCTATCCCTCACAATCACCGATGGGCACCTGGCCATCACCCTCACACAAGAGCGCATTATCGCTATCGATGGGCACCAGGCCATCACCCTCCACACAGAAGCACATTAACACACCATGCCATGCATAACCCCAATGCACAACACACCACATCAGATAGCCTAAGTGTACACAATTCCACTAATCATATTTCATCACACAATATATATATATATATATATATATATATATATATATATATATATATATATATATATATATATATATATATATATATATATATATATATATATATATATATATATATATATATATATATATATATATATATATATATATATATATATATATATATATATATATATATATATATATATATATATATATATATATATATATATATATATATATATATATATATATATATATATATATATATATATATATATCACACATCACCACATCCATACATCATACAAACATGATACACCGAAATGTAAATATTATAATCACACGAATAATGAAGGAAATCATCTTCCAATCTCATACCCACTCTCTCCACAAATCAACATCATTCCCGTAATTAATCATAATCAACGAGGGTCCACCATTATGAGAGAACCCAACAACACAGCTCAAAACACAAACATTCTGTCACGCTCGCTGACTCATTCGCTAAGCGAAGCATCAGTGAATGCTCGCTCAGCGAGCACCCTAGCGAAGCCAACCAGAAACCTTCTGGAAGCGCTCTCTACCTCATTCCTCAGCGAATCCCTAGCGAAGATTCACTATTCACTCGCCCAGCAAAGCAGCTGGAGAACGTCTGCGATTTCAGAAAAATAATACCGCTCAGAGTGGGCAAAACGCTCCGAACTCAACCGATTTAGCTTCACACTAGACCTCATCATAACAAACCAATATTCTACAACCTAACTACAACGTCTATCCTCGATTTAACCGATTAAATGTCAGCTCTACTCATTTACTTCGGTTCCGGCTTAAAACTTCGAACTTCCCGAAAATCCCCAAATCGAGCAAACAACACATGCAATGGATTCAAACATATCAGAATCATAACATCATATAAAGCATAATCATCAACCTATGGGATTAAGGGAAATCCCTTTTCTACCTAGTATTCATGCAACATACCAATTTTAACCGATTCTCTCCCCCCCTCCCCCCTTACCTCGACAACTTGATCGAATGAAGAAGCTCTTGAAGAATCAGAATCCTAGCTTCCCTTGATTCTCCTTCTCTTCACTCTTGCTCCAACTAACCGTGTTTTCTTCTTCCTACCAAATTCCTTTCTCTTGGATCGTGTTCTTCCTTTCTCTTATCTTTTCAATATTCCCAACATACCCCTCATCCCAATTCTTTTAATTCCAATTCCTCTTTATTTAATTACATCATAATAATATTAATAATAATAATAATAATAATAATAATAATAATAATATTAGCAATAATACTAATAATATTACTACTACTCATTTAATTATCATTACCACTAATAATTCTATTATTAGCCTTAAGGTCCAAAATTATCAATAAATTCCAACTTAAGGGCTACACGCTATCGCACTCAACCACACCCTTAACACAGAAGGCACACCACAAAAATACACAGAAAAACGAGATAATAAAAATGGGTGTTACAGTTCCAATGCAGGCTTTAATGCAGTTGGATTCTGATGAAGTGAATCTAGTATTAACTGAGACTCCAGTTGATGCTGTGAATCTTGTTCAAAGGGAAAGACCAGTAAAACCAACCGGAAACAGAGAGATATCTGTAAGGATAAATGATTATGAAATTGTGTCTGACAATAAAATGGATGAGGAATGAGAAATAATACACTTGGAAATGTAAGCAGGTGTAGAACCACTGAATTATCAGGATGCAATGCAAGAAAGCTTGTGAAAAGATGCAATGAAGGAGGAACTTAGTTCAATTGAAAAATGTGGCACATGGAAACTAACTAAACTACCAAAATGAAATAATTTAATTGATGAGAAGTGGATTTTCAAAGTAAAGTTGAGTCCAGAAGGAACAATAGTGAAGCACAAAACAAGACTTGTGGCAAAAGGGTTTCCTTTAAAGATAAGGTCTGGATTACTCTGAGGTATTTGCACCAGTGGCAAGGCATGAAATTATAAGACTTGTAGTGGCATTAACTTGCAGTAGAAGGTGGACTTTGTCTTACATGGATGTAAGATCTGTATTCTAAATGGTCCTCTTGATGAAGAGATATATGTGTCTCAACCTCCAGGCTTTGAAGTAAAGGGAAAATAGCATATGATGTATAGATTGTACAAGGCTTTGTATGGTTTGAAGCAGAGACGAAGATCCTGGAACAGAAGAATTGATGTTTTCAGTTGAATATGGTGTGTAGGCAAAATACAAGCAAGGTGAAATACTATTGCTGGTATGTTTGTATGTAGATGACCTCTTAATAACTAGAGAATTTCAACTAGAAATTGAAGACCTAAATAGTACAATAAAGTCAGAATTTAAGATGTTATATCTAGGTCACTTGTCATACTTCCTTAATATGGAGTTTCTCTACAAAGAAGAGGGAATAGTCTTGCATCAAGCAAAGTATGCTATTGACTTGCTGAAAAGATTCAACATGTTGAACTGCAATGCTGTTGTGACTCCCGTTGAATCGGGTCAAAAGCTGGAATAAGATAACGATTAAGAAAAGGTAGATGCCACCCTTTACAAATAGATGATTTGATCCTTAAGGTACCTATGCAATAATCGACCATATATAAACTTCGTTGTAGGAGTATTGAGCAGATTCATGCATGATCCAAAAAAGTCTCATCTGTTGGATGTAAAAAGAGTACTAAGATATATCAAGGGAACCTTGAGGCATTGCGTATTCTTCTTATATGGAAGAAAAAGAAGCAAAAAAGAGGTGATAGGATTTTCTGATTCAGCCTGTTGTGGTGACATATTGGACAAGAGAAGTACCACAAGTTATGTCTTCAAGTTTGAAAGAGCTTCAGTCTCTTGGATCTCCAAGAAGCAACCTGTTGTGGCTTTGTCTAGTTGTGAGGAAGAATATATTGCTAGTTGTTCAACTGCTTGTCAAACTACTTGGATTAAAGCTGTATTGACTGAAGTTGGAGTAAACATTCAAGTACTAATCAAGCTCCATCTTGACAACAAATATGCACTAAACTTTACAAAGAATCATGTCTCTCATGGAAGATCCAAACATATTGAAACAAGGTTTCATTACATAAGGGAGCAACTGAACAAAGGAAGGTTAACAATGAGATATTGTGCTACCAAGCACCAGATTACTAATATATTGACTAAGGTTGTAAAAGAACAATTTTTTAAGTTGAAGATAGACATGAGAGGCATTTGATTCAGAGGTTGGAACGAATTCTAGATCACTAGCCTCTGAAACTTTGATAGCTTTTGAACCATCAATCTCTGAAGGAGTTAGAGTTGGGAACTACTTCTGAACCTTTGGAGTCTGAAGCAATTTTTGAAGAGTGGCTGGAGTCTAAAGACGTAAAGTCTGAAGTGTCAGCTTCTTTTCTGTATTATTTGGTGAAAGTTTGAATCAAAGATGCATGTTGTATATTAATTCAAACTTAGTTAGTTATTTGTTACTCCATGAGTATATATAGTAACTACTTGTGTAGTTTTGTAACAGCTTTCTCTAACAAAACTCTCTATTATTCCATATTCATCACTCTCTCTTTTCTTCTCTTACACTCCAACACTTCTATCTTTCTCTCAATTAACTTCCGCATTCACAAAGTGTAATAACACCAATAAAACTGTCAAATTAATTACTGTTTCCCTTTAAAATTGCATCAACTTATAAACTAGTATTGGTCCTATTGAGATCTACGTTATGACGTAAGACCTCGTCTGTTTTGAAATAACTGTCATTTAAAAATTTTTCAGACAAATTAAAAAATGTAATAATATTATCATAAAGTATTACACTTTTATTAAATTAATCCTATTAATAAGTTGAAAGTAGTGTAAAGAATAATAATTAAAATATATAAATGAAAAACTAACAATAATTTCTATATTAAAAAATGAGAATGATAATCATTTTAAAATAAATTTTAATTACTAAAATGATAATCATTTTAAAACAGAAAAATATTACATCTGAATTTTTATTTAGTTCCGAATTGCCAGCACTACATACATATGAGAGAATATTCAATGTAAGGATATTACATACACATACATGACAACTCATTATATATCTTACTAGTAATTTATATTTTAAATTAAGGATTCACTTTGAAAATACACCAAACGTATCTAGGAATTTGAATGGTGTAAAACATTACACCAATATTAAATCCTTTTAAAACTTTATCTTTTGTTGAAAAAAGAAAACTTAACTTATTCAAACAGAGAAATCCATTAACCCTTTAAAGTTAAACAAGTGGAATTGACCAGCTATTTAGTGGCCAGGAGTTGTATTTGGCGGTGTTGCTGCAGAAGCCACACGCTTTCCTCTCTCAGAGCGACTATTCTCAGCAAACCTAAGACTTGATTGATGCAACCCTTTCTGTACTTCATCCTCATTCCATTCTGAAGTGTAATAGTGTTCTTCACTTATCTCTTTTGATGCTGGAAAAAACATTCCACCCCACTGTGGAAAATGAACAAGACTCACAGGAAGTGTGCATGCTACGATCATTGCACCCATTAAGGAAAGACCTGTTGATGTTGAGAATTTCGAACTTGAAAAAAATATCAACTGTGTTAATCCAGAACCGAAGTTTCCACCTGCACCAGTTAATCCTGATATAATACCCAAAGATCTTCTCGAAATGAAAGGAATGATTCCAAATGTTGCACCGCATGCAGCTTGTGCTCCTACTGAGAACAGAATCATCGACAGTACTGCAATTGGAAGTGTGTTGGCTCTTCCTAACCAAATGCAGAAAATTCCTCCAAGGGTTTGAAGAATCCATAGTGTCCATAATCTTCCTCTCATGCCGAATAATCTTGCTGCAACATCTGATGCATATCCGCCGAAAGGGCGAGCAACTAGGTTCGCCATTCCAAAGGATGCTGCAATGATTCCGGCTGTGTGTAGCTTTAGGTTAAACCTGTCATAGAAATACTCAGCAATCACATTATCCGTTGTTAATTCAACTCCCATCGAGTAACCGTAAAGCAGCGCAAAAATCCATGTCCTGTAATTTGTTATAGCATACCATAACACCTGAAAATAAAATATCCAAAACAAATTATTTAACTACTTTCAAATTTTTACTTATACATGTTCTCAAATTAAATAACTAATTAACTAACCTTAGTGAACTTGTCTTTAGCAACGTTACCCTTCTTCTGTAAAGCACCAAGGTTACCATCAGGTAAATCTTGGCCTAATGTTAAGACCATAATACCCATGATAACATGCAACCAACCAGGGATAAAAAAGGCAATCCTCCAAGCAGTAAAAGGAGTAGCACCGGCTCTTCTAATCAATTCATAAACCAAAGGCATAATAAGTTGAGTGGCACCACCACCCATATTACCCCAACCAGCAGCAGTACCATTCACAAGACCAATTATCTTACTATTAAACATTGTACTCATCCAATATTGACATGAAACAAATGTTGCCAATGAAAAACCAATCATAAACCTAACTGCTATATAACCAGCAGCATCTTCAACAAATGTCATACAAAACACCGTTGGTGCTGTTAGCATAATAAGAAAAGCACAGCCATAACGTGGACCTAACAGGTCACAAACTGCACCCATCATTAGCCTTGAGAAAATACTACCTGAAACAGAAGCGACACCGGCGTTACCAACGTCCGCTTTCGTGAGGTTAAGGTTGTCGCGGATGATAGGGACTAACGGCGCTGCTGCGAATGTGGAGACGAAGCAGGTGAAGAATGATATCCATGATAAATGGAAGGTTCTCATGTGTGGATTGGCTAATGAAAAGAGTTTGAAAACTTTGGACTTGTGTTCAGAATCAACTGGTAATGGAAAATTGGCAGTGGTGTCAGTTGGAACCATAGGGGAAGCAACGGATGAAAGGAAGGTTTGTTCTCTTCCAGTAACTCCATGCATGGAGCTTCCTGGTGATCCCTCAATATCAGACATTGTTGATTATGGAAGTGATGAATGAATTGCTTTTGGTGAAGAATGAAAGAAGGGAGTGTGTTGTATTTATAGTATGGG
The DNA here is from genome assembly GCA_963859935.3 of Lathyrus sativus. Taxonomy (NCBI): domain Eukaryota; kingdom Viridiplantae; phylum Streptophyta; class Magnoliopsida; order Fabales; family Fabaceae; genus Lathyrus; species Lathyrus sativus. Next base: position 421,859,845 of record OZ012741.1, on the reverse strand, counting down.
AAAGCGTTGACAATGTAACTAAGAGCCAATTGTGTTCCCAATGGTTAATTAACAAAACATGATTAATTAACATAATCCATTTCGCCGCTTCTGACTAAGGGAAAAAGAGCTCATGGTATATCCCAAAGGTTCATAAATCTGACATCATCAACTCTGATTGAGATTCTTAGTTACTTCAATATACTCAAATAATATTTATATGTAAGATTATTCAGCGCTTTGCCTCTAATTGGAAATATCTGCCTTTAAACAAATTTTAAAAGATCCATATTTTACATAATTTAATATCATTTTGAAAAAAATGTATATGCTAAAAAAAATTAAATATGTTTGCGGTCTCACTAAATAATTTATAATTTTTTTTAATTTTTATAATTCTTTTTTTTAACAATGATTATCCTAAAATTTTTCATCCATAATTTTAGTATTTTTCATATACTTTCTCTAACAAAAGTTAATGTGGAAGCACATATGACGCATTTTTTAAAATATGGCTGAAAAATCAATTGTCACCTTGGAATCTCTTTGATAATAAGTTGACATGTTATATATATTTATTATTAATAAAATATCAATCTTTCTCATTTAAATGAAGCATCGTTTGGAAAATTCGATATTTTCTTTGTTTAATTTGTCTAAACGTAATTCTTCTTCGTCTTCTTCTAACTCACACACAAAAGCTCAACTAACTTCCTCACCCAACATTCAAATCAAAGATTTTTTCATGGCGCCTTCCAAATCAAGGGTTGCAAAACCCAGTTCCATGAAGAATGTGTGGGTGTGAAGTTCATATGGTGTCCTACTATTGCAAGAATGATCGTAATAAAGGAAGACTATTCTAAACATGTTCATTTTGGTAGTGCGATGATACATGTGATCTATTCATATGAGATAAAGATTTGGATGAAACTATTGGTAATATAACAGTAGATTTTTAAGAGAGTGTTGTTTTTTATTGAATTCACCACCCACACACAGTTTCAGCTTAACATTACAAAGCTTTTATATAGGCTTGAAGAAAACTGACAAAAAACTAAAGGTTGGTTATCATGATAAGGACTTTTTGGTTCTCTCAATCTTAATGATACAACTCTACCATAAATTTAAATAAAGGCAATGGTTATAATATGATGGTTACAATTCTCTCATAATTCTTACTAAAGATAATGGTGGTTACAACACATTAATTTTAACACTCTCCCTTAATGTGTTGTCAGATTCCGAGTTTAGTTCGGAGTTGTTAAAACCTTTCTCTTGGAAGTGCTTTTGTGAGGATGTTTCGGATTGACAAAACTCAAGTTGAATTTATTTATCTTCTATTGCTTGTTGGATAAAATGATGCTTGAGCCCTATATGTCGAGTTCGACATTGGTGAACTGGGTTGTTAGCCATAACAATTGCAGACTTGTTGTCGTGGTACAACACGGTTCATTCATTTTGATGATGACCGAGATCGGCTAAAATTCTCTGAAGCCATATTGCTTGTGAGGTGGCTAGTGATACTGAGACATACTCGACTTCGGCAGAAGATTGTGCAACACTTTGTTGTTTCTTGGATAACCATAAGAACATTGTTGAAACAAAAGAGAATTAGTATCCTGAGGTACTTTTCTTGTTATCTAAGGATCCACCGAGATCATTATCACAATAATCGATGATGTTAAGTGCATGATTTTTTTTGAAAGCTCATACCGAGGTCGGATGCTCATTGGACATAACATAAGACACGCTTTGTTGCACCGAGGTGGAAGTGGCTCGGACTCTACATAAATATTGAGAGCAGACTTCCAACATACACGAGATCAGGTCGAATTGCTGTGATGTATAACAGATTCTCAATGAGGCTCCGGTAATGAGTGACATCTATTGTTTTTCCTCCATCTTCTTTCTTCAGCTTCTCCTCCATAATGAGTGGTGTAGAGACAAGACTGTATCCCAGAATGTTGAATTTCTTCAAAATATTTTCTACATACATCTTGTGAGATGTTGGATCGAACTCTAGTATGGTCGAAGGGTAGCTTCTAGTTCGACATAAATTAAACATGAGGTCAAAGTATGTTCGCATGCTGCTATCGGAGTAATGCGTATTGTAGTCGAAATTTGTTCTAACATGCATTAGTCAATATTGCTAGGATAGTTAGCATGTTGAATTGGGCCTTGCTTGTAAGTCCAATTGTTTAAGTTAGCTTGTATCTTAAGTTAGCTTGTAATGGATAATTGTTAAAAAGTCCATTAGGTTAGTGTGCTAATTTTCTTATAAATAGCATGTTAGTCTCTCATCTTGTCAATAAGGAAAAATAGGACGATAAAATCCTAATTTCAAGAGAGAGAGGTTATTTTGTTATTCTTGTATACTTGTAATCTTGTTCTAAGAGAAAGGAAAGAATATCAATTTATAACCAATGCTTGTTGTTCCTTGTTGTTTTACCTTGTATCTTTGTTAACCCTAACCTATGTGTGTTTCTTGATCATAAAGAAATCGTTTATATTTTGTTTCAAGACATCCGATTCACAACAAATTGGTGCGGTGAGCATGGAGAAGATTCCTTCAACAAAGTATGAGATTGAAAAGTTCACCGGAGTGAACGACTTCGATCTGTGGCACTTGAAGATGAAAGCCCTACTAGTTCAACAGGGTTGTTTGGAAGCGTTGAAGGGAGAGACAACCATGGACGTTTTGTTAACGGCAAAAGAAAATACGGGCATGATTGAGAAAGCCCACAGTGCAATATTGTTGAGCCTTAGTGATAAGGTTCTTCGATAGGTATCAAAGGAGACTACAACATCGGGATTATGGGTGAAATTTGAAAATTTGTACATGACCAAATCTCTGGTGAATCGACTCTACCTGAAGCAAGCTTTGTATTCATTCAAGATGAGTGAAGACAAAGTGTAAGCTAAGTAGTTGGATATGTTCAACAAGTTGATTCTTGATCTTGAAAATATTGATGTGAAGATCGATGATGAAGATCAAGCATTATTTTTGTTGTATGCTTTGCCCAGAATACATGCTCGCTTCAAAGAAACTCTCTTGTATGGAAGGGAGACCCTGAGCTTTGAAGAAGTTCAATCAGCCCTGTACTCTAAGGACTTAAACAAATGAAAGGAGCATAAACCTTCGACGGCGGGCAAAGGTTTGGCCGTTAATGGAAAGTTCTTGCGAAAGGATAATAAGTTCGACAAGAAGAAAGGTAAAAGTCAACAGAAGTCTTATAGTGGCGAAACATCTGGTATTTGATGTTATCATTGTAAGAAGGAAGATCATATAAGAAAGGTGTGCCCTGAAAGCCTGAAAGATCATGGAGGTAAGGATAATGGCAATGCAACCATTGTTCAAGATGACTTAACCTCATCTGATGTTCTTGTGGTTTCAAGTGGCGACTCAAGAAAATAGTGGATTATGGATTCAGGTTGCACTTGGCACATGACTCCAAACAGAGAATTGTTCGAAGAGCTATATGATCAAGATGGTGGATCGGTGCTGCTAAGCAATAAAAAATCTTGCAAATTTGCAGGTATTGGATATGTGAGATTAAAGCTCCATGATGAGTCAATAAGGTTATTGACTGAAGTCAGGTATGTACCTGGTTTAAAGAGAAATTTGATTTCTCTTGGTGAATTCGATAGAAAAGGGATATGTTTTTCAAGGAGAGAAAAGTATCCTAAGAGTCATGAAGGGGTCGAAGAAAGTCTTGAGAGGTTGAAGAATTAAGGCTTGTATACCCTTGAGGCTGAGGTTGTAAGTGGTTTGACAAATGTTGCATCCATGAAACCTATGTCGAAGACAGAATTATGGCACATGAGATTGGGCCATGTCAGTGAAAGAGGCCTGGTTGAATTGGGGAAGCAGAACCTGCTGGGAGATGAAAAAGTCGAAAAGTTGGAGTTTTGTGAATCTTGTATATTTGGTAAATCCTGTAGGGTGAAGTTTAACAAAGACAAGCAAAGAACAGATGGATCCTTGGATTACATTCATGCTGATCTTTGGGGGGCTGCAAGGAATCCTTCATACTCAGGTGCAAGGTATTTTCTATTCACCATTGATGACTATTCCAGAAAGCTATGGGTATTCATCTAGAAGAAGAAGGATGAAACTTTTGAGAATTTCAAAAGTTGGAAGGTTCTGGTCAAAACTCAAACTGGAAGAAAGGTTAAGAGGTTGAGAACCGACAATGGCCTTGAGTTCTGCAACAAAGTGTTCGACGGTTACTGTGTTGAGTCTGGGATTGCAAGGAATAAGATTGTAGCAGGTACTCCTCAAAAAAATGGTTTAGCTGAGAGATTCAATCGAACAATCCTTGAAAGGGTTAAATGCATGTTGGTTAGTGCTCGATTGAAGAAGGTGTTTTGGACAGAGGTTGTTTCGACAGCATCCTATCTGATAAACAAATGTCCTTCGACTGCCTTAGGAATGAAGACACCTGAAGAAGTTTGGTCAGGAAATCCACCTAGGATCAACAGGCTGAGAGTATTTGGTTGTGTGGCCTATGCTCATATTAGGTAAGACAAGGTCGAACCTAGAGCTCTGAAATGCATGTTCATGGGATACCCTGAAGGAGTCCAAACTTATAGGCTATGATGCCTAGAACCAGGTCATATGAGGTGTGTCACCACTCGAGATGTAGTTTTCAATGAAGCAAAGATGGCTTTCAAGAAAACTAATGATGCTAACGAAGAGCTGGAACAAGGAGAGATTCCTGTTGAGGTCGAGCATGTTGATGTTGAATAATGTACCCCAGATAAAGTCAAAGAAGATACATAAAATGTCGTCGAAGATAAGGAAATTGATAATGACTACCTCCTAGCAAGAGACAGATCGAGGAGAGTCATCAAGCCACCTCAGAGACTTGGGTTTGCAGATCTTATAGCTTATGCCTTAATCTCTGCAAGTGAGGTTCTAGATGAAGAACCTAGATACTATAAGGAAGTTATGAGGAGTCGAAAGAAGACTGAATGGATGAAGGCCATGGATGATGAGATAAAATCTCTTCATGATAACAATACATGGGAAATGATCAAGAAACTTGATGGAGCCAGGTTAGTCAGCTGTAAATGGATTTTCAAAGTTAAGGAAGGAATCGAAGGAGTGGCGTCAAAAAGATACAAGGCAAGATTGGTTGCTAGGGGGTTCACTCAGAAAGAAGGTGTCAACTTCAATGATGTGTTCTCTCCTGTTGTGAAGCACATATCCATTTGAATGTTGCTTGCCACGGTGGCACAGTTTGACCTTGAACTGGAACAAATGGATGTGAAGATTGTGTTCTTGTATGGTGATTTAGATGAAACAATCCTGATGAGGCAACCAAAAGGGTATGTTGAAAAAGGGAAGGAAAATTATGTGTGTAAGCTGAATAGATCCTTATATGGACTAAAATAATCTCATCGACAATGGAATAGGAGATTCGACAAGTTCATGGCACGCATAAGTTTCATAAGAAGTCAGTTTAACCACTGTGTTTACTTCAAATTTCGACTGGGTAACTCATTTGTTATTTTGTTGCTCTATGTGGATGATATTCTAATAGCAAGCAACAATGTCGAAGATGTAATAAGGGTGAAGGTTGAACTCAATAAGGAGTTCGACATGAAGGATTTGGGAGTTGCGTCCAGGATTCTTGGGATTGACATCCGAAGAGATAGAAAGTAGTCAGAATTATGCTTATCTCAAGAGGCATACCTACGGAAGGTTCTCGAAAAGTTTGGTATGTCGAATTTAAAGTCTGTTGTGACTCCAATGAACCCTCAATTCGAGCTGAGTATAGATCAGTGTCCCAACACTGATGTTGAAAAAACTTATATGAATAGCATTCCATATGCTAATATAGTGGGTTCTTTGATTTATATGGTCTGTACTAGACCCGACATGACATATGCAGTATGTTTTATAAGCAGGTACATGGCAAATCCTGGAAAGGCTCACTAGAAAACATTGAAGTGGATTCTAAGGTATATAAATAGGTCTCTGAATAGAGTCCTAATTTATGGTGGATCCTTGGGTGAAGATAGTAAAGCAACAATCAAATTTTGTTCACATGCTGCTGATATGATCACCAAGACGTTGCCTAGTTGCAAGTTTTTCCACTGTATGCAGTTGATAAAGCTGCATGAAGAAAGCTAGTTTCTTGATGTTATAGAGTTAGATCCAAGGTGGAGATTTGTGAGATGTTGGATTGAACTCTATTAAGGTCGAAGAGTAGCTTCTGGTTCGACATGAATTAAGCATGAGGTCGAAGTATGTGCATGCTGCTGTCGGAGTAATGTGTGTTGTAGTCGAATTTTTTTCCTAACATGCATTAGTCAATATTGTTAGGGTTGTTAGCATGTTGAATTGAGCCTTGCTTGTTGTCGTACCTAAAAAAAGCATGATCCTTCGCGCATGGTCGCGGAAAACACAACGTCGCCACCGAACTTTATTCATCCCAAGAAGGGATAGGAAAATATCAATAAAACCTTTAAAGAGATAAGAACATGGTCATCACAACCAAGTTCTAGGTTCGGGAGTCGGTTACGTGAGGGGAAGGTATTAGCATCCCTCACGTCCGTTGTACTCAATGGGAACCTCTTTATTCAATTCGTAAGAAATGTTAGCCTAGTTTGTTTGTGTTCTTCCAATATAAAAGGTGAAAATGTAATGTAAAAGGATTAGAACTAAGGAGAAAGGGGTGGTTTTAGAAAAGAGTGCTTTCCAAGGATTAGGGTCCTTGTGCCTACGTATTTTCACTTATAAAGAGTGAAGAATCAGCCGAGAAGTCTTTCTTACGTTCAAACAGTCAATTTCTCGATTTCGTTTTACACGTAAATTCAAACCTCGATTCACGTCGAGTATTTTTTCCAAGTCAAATTAATATACTTAACAATACATAAATACAATTTCAATAAAGATGAAAAGGGATTTGCAATCGAGCCTTTGCCTTCTCTTCTCGATTGTTTGAGCCCGAGGAGCCTTTCTTAAGTCCAAACAATTGTCTTCTTTAAAAGATGTACAATACGACAAACTCAAAATCTATTTTCTCGAACACTTAGATGAAAAAGAGAGAGAGTCAAGCCTTTGACTCGCTTTCTCGATTACTTGGGCCCGAGAAGCCTTTCTTAAGCTTTGAGTAATCGTCATTCATAAGCCACGTTAATTATATCAAAACCTTTTTTTTAATATAAGATGAAAAAGAGAGGGAGTCAAGCCTTTGACTCACTTTCTGGATTACTTGGGCCCGATGAGTCTTTCTTAAGCTTTAAGTAATCCTCATCCATTTAAAATACTTCAACCATCTTCCATTGTTCAATGCTCTTCCTACGCAATCTCGCATTTAAAGATGAAAAAGAGAGAGAGTCAAGCCTTTGACTCGCTTTCTCGATTACTTGGGCCCGAGAAGCCTTTCTTAAGCTTTGAGTAATCGTCATTCATAAGCAACGTTAATTATATCAAATTTTTTTTTTTTAATATAAGATGAAAAGGAGAGGGAGTCAAGCCTTTGACTCACTTTCTGGATTACTTGGGCCCGATGAGTCTTTCTTAAGCTTTAAGTAATCCTCATCTATTTAAAATACTTCAACCATCTTCCATTGTTCATTGCTCTTCCTACGCAATCTCGCATTTAAAGATGAAAAAGAGAGAGAGTCCAGCCTTTGACTCGCTTTCTCGATTACTTGGGCCCGAGAAGCCTTTCTTAAGCTTTGAGTAATCGTTATCCGATCAATCTTTCTCGAACCATTTTCACTTCTTTCACATTTAGGATGAAAACGAGAGAGAGTCAAGCCTTTGACTCGCTTTCCCAATTACTTAGGCCCGAGAAGCCTTTCTTAAGCTTCGACTAATCGTCATCTAATTAAATTACTCGAACCACATTCAATTCCTTCACCGTTAAGAGTGAAAAAGAGAGATAGTCAAGCCTTTGACTCGCTTTCCCGATTACTTGGGCCCGAGGAGCCTTTCTTAAGTTTCAGGTAATCATCACCTCTAGCTAAACATCTGATACGTTAAATTCTCTTTTCTCGCCCTCATGCGATCAAAACCCTAGAACCCATTCAAATACATTCTCTTTTCCAAACCAATACATTAATTCAATTTCTCGCCGCCGTGCGAACCATCAAACCTTTTCTTAAACGTGAGATATGGTGTCTTGAGAACGATGCAAAATATTTCTTCGTCCATAACCTACTTGAGTCGATATAAGTGGCGTAGTCAAGCAACACTCGTAAGCCCAATTGTTTAAGTTAGCTTGTACCCTAAGTTAGCTTGTGATGGGTAATTGTTAAAAAAGCCCATTAGGTTAGTGTACTAGTTTTCTTATAAGTAGCATGCTTGTCTCTCATCTTGTCAATAAGGAAAAATAGGAAGATAAAGTCCTAATTTCAAGAGACAGGGGTTATTTTGTTATTCTTGTATACTTGTAATCTTGTTCCAAGAGAAAGGAAAGAATAGCAGTTTATAACCAATCCTTGTTGTTCCTTGTTGTTTTACCTTGTTATATTTGTTAAACCTAACCCTTGTGTGTTTCTTGATCATAAAGAAATCGTTTATAATTTTTTCAAGATATCCGATTCATAACACATCTCTTGGCAGATAAAGATTGTCCCTTCTTCTTGGTAGATCTCCATGCCTATGATGAGCAGACCTATATCACTCATTTCATACTTTTGAGTCATGTCATATTTAAACTCTTCGATCATCTTCTTGTTGCTTCCTGTGAAGATAAGATCATCAATATAAAGAGTGACTATAAGAACATCGATACCTTGATGCTTGACATACAATGTTGCTTCACTATTTCTCTTCCCAAATCATGTTCGTAAGTAGTTTCGATCTCAATGTACCAAGTGCAACAAGCTTGTTTGAGTCTGTATAGCGCTTTATCGAGCTTGTAGACCTTATCTTCTTTTCCTTTGAGGATGAAGCCCTGAGTTTTATCTACATACACGTCTTTTTTCAGTTCACCATAAAGAAATCTGACTTGGCATCAGGCTGATAGAGCTTTTATCCCTTGCTGGCGACGAATGCAATTATAGCTCGAATTGTGTCTAGCCGAGCTACTAGGGAAAATGTCTCCCTGTAGTCAATTCTAGGATGTTGAGAGTAGCCTTTTGCAATGAGTATATCTTTGTTCCTTTGAATGGATCAATCTGAGTTATGCTTGACTTTGTAGATCCATTTGACACCTATGACTTCTTTGTTTGTGAGTTTATCAACAAGGTTCAATGTTTTATTCTTCTTAATCACATGGATCTTCTCCTTTATCGCTTTCCTCCATGATTCTTCTTTAATAGCTTTGTCAAAGTTCTCAGGTTCAACTGAACAATAATTACATGTAGCCTTTATATAGTCTATTGATCTGTACCTTTTTGGAGTTGAGCTCGAGGATGAGAAATTTGACGAGGTAGTGTAATACCCTAATTTTTACCCCTAAGATCCCACATATCATTTTCATTTCATTCCACAAGCAAGATCAGAAGCTTTGATTCTCTTGCTTTCCTCTGCAGGTTTGTCTCCGAGGGATATCTTTGGGCATCCTTGTTTTCTTGTTTTGCTTAGAGTTTGTTTTTTGTTTATGTTTACTAACCATTGATTAAAATCCAAAAATATGTTTGTTTTTCCTTTACTAACTTTTTCAGGAAGAATTTGGATCAAAGATATCAAATATCAGTCCCTCAGCTCGAATGAAATTCACCTTAAAAAAGTCAAAGTTGATCTGCAAACAAATTAAATTCATCTGATTAAGAGTTCTCAAGTATTGATTGATTATTTTCAAGGAAACTCCAAGGTTCATGTGTTTATTTCCATGCCTTCTTTGAAAAAGTCAAAAGAATTGAGCTAGAGCCAGCACAATCCAGCCAACAGGGCATTTTTCAAGTTTTTCAAATTATGCAATCGATTGCCCTATTGGTTCAATCGATTGCACCCTGCATTTTTGCCTAGATTTTGAAGTTTTCACTAGTGCAATCTATTCGCGCTACAGTGCAATAGATTGCACAAGGACAAAATTGGCCAAAATCAGCATTTTTCAAAATTTGAAGCATTTGGCACCAATTTCATCATTTGAGAATATTCTAGATCACCCAAAAATAATTTCACTACCACATCACAATTAATTCCCATCATACACCCTCATTCATCACCACTTGATCATTAATTTTCCTCCAAATTCAAATTCCAAGCCTAATTTTGTTCCCAAACCAAACTCCAATCCACCAAATTTTCCAAGTCTAAATTCTATAAATAGAGGCCTCATTTCTCTCATTTCACAAGCTTTTGATAGCCAAAATTACCTTGTCAAACTCTTTCTTGACTTTCAATTTTATCCAATTACCAAATTCACCAAAACTCTTTTTCCCTTTGAAAGATTAGTAAGTTCATCACTAGAATTTACTAATCTTTGAGCTAAACCTTCATCCATTCACTTTTTCATCCTCAATTCTTGTAGATTAAAGCTTTGAGGTGGTGTTTGTGGAGTTTGATTTGAAGAATTTTCAGATTTGGAGTGGTAATTTTCTTGATCCACCATTGTTGTGCTTGATCCATCTTCCACAATGTGATTTATTATTGATTCTTGTTGCTTGATCTTTGGATCTTGCAAATTGTATTCCATTGGTGCTATTTGCTGTTACTTTACTTGAATTTTCGTGCTCAATTGCATCCTTGATCAAGAGATGTTTAAAGAAATGATTGATCATGGTTTTGCCTTGTAAATGCTGATTTTATTGCTGTCTGTCAGTGTGCAATCGATTGCACAATATTTTTTTGCCCATAATTGCTGATTTTCTGTTGTGCAATCGATTTGCATAGTGCAGAATGTGTTTTTTGGTTTTGTTTTGGGACTATTTTGATTCTCACTTCTTCTTCTTTCATTTCCTTTTGATTTTGGTTTTGAAATACACTTTTAAAGTTCATTTTCCTCTTTAAATTCATTGGACTTAGGGTGTAGATGAAGTTGGAAAAACATTCATCAATTCAAATATATCTTTAAAGTTAATTGTTCAATTCATTTTAGGTGCTTTGAGTTAATGATATGTTTAGTGCTTTAATCCACCAAGATGAGTGGATGAACTTAAATATGCAATGATCTTGAACTTGTAATTCAATTGGCATTCCCTCTCCTCTTCTATTTTTTTCTTTTGATCGATGAAAATCTTTGATATCTTTGAACTTATTTCAAGTTCTTGATGAAGATGAGATTGTTACCTCTTTTCTTTTTGTGCGGTATTGCTTTCGGAGAGTGATTTACATATCACTTCTCTAGCATGCATTGGCACTAACATTTTTATTGATCGGCCTCAGATAGTCGTGGTTTCTACATAAACCCGATTACAATTGCTTAACATAGCGCTAAAGTTATCCCGTAATTGGAAAAATGATCATTCGTGACTCAAACTTATGTTTGAAAGTCCAAGTATGGTTGATTGCTTGTCTTAAGTCCATCATCTATGAAGCTTACTGTTAGGAGGCTTTGGTCTTATCAATCCTCTAATGAGTTTTCATTAACATTGGACTAAGTGCAAGAATTAACCGGCGTTGATCATTTGGTTTAACCACTAATCACTAACTCAAACAATATCTTTGTTTTAATTTTGTTTATGCTTCCTTCTTTCTCCCTATCTCTCTTTTATCTTTATGCTTCATGATTATCATCTCATATCATACTTTTGTTTATGCTTCCGTTATTTTTTCTTTTGTCCGTTGGACACATGTTTATGTTTCCGCCATTTTTCTTTTGTCCACTTGGACCATATCTTGTTCAAAACACTAATAAATGATTAAACCTCTAAAAAACTTGGTGCTCTTAACTTTGTGGCTATGCTCTTGGATCATTCTTAGACTTTGGACTTCTTGGACTATTCTTAAACCTTATAATTCTTGGACTATTCTTGGACCCTTGGACTTAGAATTAGAACCCTTTCACTATACTTGGAGTATTATGGATATTTGCCTTTATTTGGCTTGCTCATTTGCTTATACTTCAAGACGGATGAAATTCTTATTTGGCTTGCTATGGAGTGTGCTACAAGTTAGTTAGATCCTTCTTATCTCTAGCTTTTATTGTGCTTTCTAGGGTAGTCACTTCATCTCCTCCCCTTCTTAAATTTTCAAAACCTTCTCCCTTTTTCAAAATCTTTCTTGTTTTCAAACTTCAAAACAGCTTTCGCAATAAAACCTTGACTTTCGTCAAGTGATTTTCAAACTTTGTTTTTTTTTCTTAATAAAAGTCAATCAATGTTAATCATGCTTTGACCAATTTCAAAAGACATAAAAATACAAAAAAAAAATCCATCACTCTTTTTGTACCTTTTGTGCACTTTTCATTTTTAAAAATTTTTCATAAAGTTTAGACATGAGTCATTTCCATATTTGAGATATAATTCTCCTATTCACCATAGTATTAAGATGTTGAAATTTTCCACTTTGATGTTGAGTGATAAACTTGTTGATAATCCAAGCAAAATCCTTCATCTTTCGGTGATGCAAATGTTGTCTTATAGTTGTGGGCGACTAGTCGTAGTTTTCTCCTTTAAATGCCGACTTGTCTTTACATTTAAAATCAATCAAAACCAACAATTTTTTTGTTATTTGTACCATGAACTACGGGGTTTTTTTATCCTATATTGCACTTTGTGGGTACGTAGGCATGAGGCTATAAGTCTCTCCAAACACAAAAATCTAAAAATATAATTCTCTTCTCATCTCCCCAATCTCTTTTCAAATAAACCTTTTTCAAACCAAAAAGCATATGTATTCCAAAGGGCTCCTATAGAGTACTATAGACATTTTGGGTTCTAATACATTCCGATTGCGTAACCAACCCCCTTACCCCGATCTCTTTTTCTTTTGTTCTTGTTTTAGAACTCTTTGGTTTTATTCACTCTTTTTCCTTTTCTTTTTGGATAAAATAAAAGTGTGGTGGCGACTCTTGCATTTTTGGAGTTAAGTTAATCAATAGCTTATATTCAAAAAATTTCCCTGCTACATGTAGGATCAGTTTAGTTGAGGCTTTCTTCATTGAGTTCAGCTAAGCTCGGATCTGGTGTGCTTGGCTCTATTGAAATAAGCTAATTTTGATTTTCTTTGTTAGTGCAAATCAGAACATCTTTCTTCTCAACTTTGCTTTCTTCCCAATTCCATGAAGTATTTTAATCAACTGAAACATCTCGGCTTATAATAACTTGGCTTTCTTTTAAGCTAAACAGTTTATAGCCTTTGATCATGGAGCTATAGCCGACAAAAATACATCTTTCGCTAGATTTGTTATGTTTACTTCATTTCACTTTTTTGAATTTGAGAGTAGTAAATGCTTCTGAATACCTTAAGATGATTCATCAATGTTTTTCTACCACTCCATGCTTCAAACAGAGTCTTGTATGGTATGGATGTGATTGGACATCGATTGGATATGTAAACGGCAGTGTAAACTGCTTTAGCCCAGATGGTTTTGGGTAAACCTTTGTCGTGTATCATAGATTTTTCCATTTCAATAATCATTTTATTTTTCCTCTTGGTAACACCATTTTGTTAAGGGGTGTATCATACTACTAGTTGTCTTTCTACGCTTTCATCTTCACAAAACGTGTCAAACTCCTTAGAAGTGTATTCCTTGCCTCTGTCACTTCGTCGAATTTTAATGAAACACCCACTCTATTTTTTGACGACTCTTAAACTTCTTGAATATCAAAAATAATTTGGACTTTTATCTCATGAAGTCGGCCCAAGTCATACGTGTGCAGTCATCGGTGAAAGGATAAAATATCTATTTTGAGCATGAGAAAAGGTGTCCATTGGTCCACAGACGTTAGTGCGGACAAGTTCCAACTTTTCTTTAGCTCTCCATGATACTCCTTTTTGGAAAGGAAGTCGGTGTTGCTTTCCGTACGTGCATTCTGCACACACATGTTGCTTTTCTTCTATGCGAGGAATTCCTTCCACCATATCTTTTCAGACAACTTCTTAAGTCTTTAGAAGTTGATATCTTCGAGTCGTTGATGCCATAATTTTGAGATCAGTTAGTCTGTGGTAGAAGCTCGGGGAGATTTTAGATCGGTATAATTGATGTTGAGAGTAAAGCTTCGATTAACCATTTTGATCTTGGTGAGCACCTTTGATTTATCTCGTCTTTCAAAGATAGTGCATTCATTGTTATTGAAGCAGATCTTGTATCTATTTTCCACCAATTTTCCAAGACTGGGTAAATTTTGACTCAAGCCCGGCATGCAGACGACATTGTTAATGCAACTAGGTCCGTCCTTTATTTCGATGGCAATTGTTCCAACTCCTTAAGATGTAGCCTACTCTTTCCTGAACTGAATTAGGGAATTGGTGCTTTTGTCGTGCTTAGAGAAAAGTCCCGAGGTCAGCATCATATGGTTACTACATTCGTTGTCTAGTAACCATTTTCCACTCTCCTTGTCAATAACTGCGTGACACACATAGAATGTTCCATATGTCTCTCGAGCTATTTTATTTGTCTCTTCTCAACTTGCATGATGATTGTTCCCAGTTTGGCAATCTTTGGTGAGGTGACCAAAACGATTACATTTGTTACATCTCGATTGGCCTTTAAATCAACAGTTCTTCTACGAGTGGTTTGGCTTATTGCAGTGTTTGCAATATGATGTGTTATTTTTTCCTTTTCCTTTTGAGTTATTTACACCATGTCCTCTTGATTTTCTTCCACCTTGAATGGTTGGAACTTGAGTTATCTTCTCGTTCGTTGTTTCCAATATTGACCTTTGATTGGAATGCACTCTCGATTGGCTTTTCAGAGTGTCTGGACAATCTTTTCTCAAATGGTTTTAGGGACACCATCACTTCTTGGACCGTGAGTGTTGAAAGTTCTTTTAGTTCTTTGATGACGACAATGATGGGATCGTATTTCTAAGGAATACATGTGAGGATCTTTTGCACCATTTTTTGGTCTTTAACGTATTCACCGTGAGATTTCATCTGGTTGACCAAATTAAAGTTTCTGGTCAAGAACTCCATCAGTGTTTCTTTCTCCTTCATTTTGGTTCTTTTGAATTCTTTGAGTAGTGATTTGAGCTTAATTGCTATGAATTTCAAATTTCCTTGGAATTCACTTTACAAGATCTCCCACACCTCTTTGGCAGTGTTGGCATGCATGATTCTAGGAAAGATAGTTCTAGTGACTGCCCTTTAAAGGATTGAAAGAACATTTGTGTCGGTTTGTCGGGACTTCTCTAATTTTTTCAGGTCGGCCTCATTAATATCGTCTACTTCCAGGGGCGCATCCACTCCATTCTCCACAATCTCCCATTAATTAAGAGATCTACAGATGGTCTTCATATTTACATACTAGAAATCATAGTCTTTGCCATTAAACTCTAGAATGAGATAGTTGATATTTTTTGAGGTTGAGCTCGAGTTAGCCATTGGATTTGGGTGGATTGGTAGAACCTGGAGGCTCTGGGACCAAATTTTGCTAATATAACAGTAGATTTTTAAGATAATACTGCTTTTTATTGAATCCATCACCTACATACTTTCAGCTTAGCATTACAAAGCATTTATATAGGCTTGAAGAAAATTGATAGAAAACTAAATGTTGGTTATCATGATGAGGACTCTTTGGTTCTCTCAATCTTAATGATACAACTTTACCATATATCTAAATAAAGATAATGGTTATAATATGATGGTTACAATTCTCTCATAATTCTTACTAAAGATAGTGGTGGTTACAACATATTAACTTTAACATAAAAATAAGATGTTAATGGTGTTGGAAATGTAGATGGAAACAAGTAGAAGGATTTGGAAGTTGTGGAACTATTGAAGAAGTTGTATGAAGCTTTAAAGAATAAGAACAATAAGCTGCACAAGAAATTGAATTTAGAGGTTTATGCTGAGAAAGTCAAGTTGTTGTGTTTTATAATGCATCATGTTCGTCCTCTTCGAATTTAGATTATTCTTCTTGATCACTATCATGTTTAGACTTCAAAGAAAGGGATTTTATGTTAACTTCACGCCCTTCATGCTTCTCCAATTTGTCATGAGGCAATTCATGTCTTTACAATCGATCAAGTCCAATTTCATGAGTTTGCTAAATAATGCGGTCAATGGTATTTTAGAAAGACTATTCTTTTCGGATATTACGGTCACTTTTGGTTGCCATGCTCTAGACAATGATCTAAGAACTTTTAGATTTAAATCATTATTCGTAAATGTTTTTCGAAGAGCCATCAAATGGTTTGTCAAGTGTATAAATTTCATTTGCAAATTAAGAATACTTTCATGGGGTAGCATTCTGAACAATTCATATTCTTCAGATAAAGTGTTCAATTTTAAAGGTTACATCTAGTCCCTTCACACCTTGAAAGGTTTTCCACTATGTTAGATCTTTGTACTCACGACTTTGAATCTCCTCAAATCAAATGACATTTTTCATTATCATTAAACACTATGATGATTCTCACAAAACTAGAAAGTACATCACTTTTTATTTACACAAACTAATCACCACACACTTTAGTTATTAAGTCACAGTACACTTTGAACAATTTGAATAAGAGTAATTCTTGAAGTAATTCCAAGATCAAATACCATAGTTCTGTGGTAATCGATTACCACTTATTGGTAATCAATTACCAGCTTTTTAAATTAAAAAAAAATGATTGTTGGACATTGTTAATCGATTACCCCCTTTTGGTAATCGATTATCACACGAAAATATTCATTTTTTCATCAAGTAATGTCACCTTTTGAGATGTGAAAGATTCATGGAATCCTCCATTCTTATACATCTATTCAGAGGGGTTTCATAACATGTATTTAAGACTTTCTACATCACAATTCAAATTAATCTCTTTCATTATTAATTTTCACATCAATTCAATCAATGTGGCGGTTATGAAAGTATGATTAAGGCAGTTTCAGATGTCATGATTTACAAAAAAAAATAAAAATAGAATGAACTAAAAAAAATGAATAAGAAAAAAATCAACTTTTTAAAAGCTTATACATAATAAATTCCAATTAAGTATCTTAACACCGATATCGATTTCCTTTACTTGCAAAATATTCATAAGCCTGTAAATTTTTGATTTTTAATTTCAAACGTTTTCTTCTTTAATATTTATTTTTTGATAAAATTTTGTCTATCAAAACTAAACTAAGATAGATGATGAATATCTTCTTCACAAGAAAAAGTCACGAAATAAGTATAAATAAATAAAATATTCATTTATTTTAGAAATTAGTCAACTTTATTGTGTTCAATTTTTTTCTCAAAATATATTTTTTTTAAGTATAATTAAATAGAATTATATGCATTTTATGAGTTTAATTGGTATGCAGTGTAAAATAATTTTACACTGTCATCCAATAAAAATATATTAATTTACCATGTCATACAGTTAATTTAAAATTTATAGTATGACTTGACAAAATATATGACAGTGAGACTGATTCGTATTGTAAAATAATTTTAGATTGTGAATGCATGTCAATTAAATTCTTATTTTATTTTCTCTTTCATATTTTTCATATCCAACAATCACTAAAATGATTTTTACATAGTCTCATAAAATTCATTCTAAATAAATCATGAAATATATGACTTAAAATGACTATGTTTGTGTTTTTTTAGTACGTCCGAAATATTTATTTATTTTATATATATATAATAGTTGTCAAGTAACAGAGTAGTATTAGAAGTAATTCATATTTATTAGTTGTACTATTTTCTTAGCCCCTAAGTTTGTTAGAGGGTATTTTAGTATTTTTATCTTATTCTAGTAACCCTAGGTTTAACTTATAAATAGGGTAGCAATCATTGCAATTTGTGTGGTTGTGTGTAGCCGTCATTCTCTTAATAAAATATTTCTCTATTCATCATTTATTCTACCTTTCCACCAACAATTGGTATCTAGAGCTCCGGTTCGGATTCATTGGGAAACACGAGTGAACGTGAGGTCTTGTGTGTTTGATTTTGATTCGTAGATTCGTGTTGAATCTTGAACAAAATCTGATCAGAATTTTAATTCTGTGGGTTGGGAAACACTGTGTGAGAAATCTGAGTGTACTGTGCAAGGTAGAAGATGAACGGAAACGACAACATGAACACCAAACTTCCAGTATTTGACGGTAAAAACTGGAATCGTTGGATGATCCAAATGCGTGTACTGTTCGGTGCTCAAGATGTTCTAGATCTTATCACTGATGGTTATGTTCCGGTAGCAGCAGATGCGACGGATGAACAGAAAAACACGCAGAAGGAAGTAAGGAAGAAGGATTAGAAAGCATTGTTCTTCATTCATCAATGTGTGGATGTAAATGTGTTTGAGAAGATTGCAGATTCAACGACAGCAAAGCCTGCGTGGGACACACTGGTGAGATGTTATGGTGGTGACGCATCAGTGAAGAAGGTGAAGCTTCAGTCCTTGAGAAAGCAATATGAGAATCTCAACATGAAGAATAATGAGAAAGTCTCTGAATACATCTCCAGAATGATTTTGATCACTAATGAGATGAAGGCGTGTGGAGAAACTCTTTCCGAAGAAGCAATCATGGATAAAGTATTGAGATCCCTTACCTCTCAATTTGATTACATTGTGGTAGCAATAGAACATTCCAAAGATCTGAGCACCATGAGAATTGAAGAGCTGCAGAGCAGTCTAGAAGCGCAAGAGTTGCGTTTGACTGAGAGAACCTCTGAAAAGGAAGTAGAGCAGCAGGCTCTAAAAGCAACTTTTGATATGAGGCATCAGAAGCAGTCAGAAGCCAGGAGAAGATCTGATGGTGGTCAGAAGTCAGAAAGCTCAACCTCTATTAGACAAAAGAATGCTCATAAGGGAAAAGAGAAGTATGACAAGAAGAAGATCCAATGTTACTGTTGTAAGAAGTTTGGTCACTTTGCTAGAGATTGTTGGTCAAACAAGGAGAGAAAATCAGAAGAAGCAAATATAGCCAGAAATTCTGATGACGAATCTGTGCTATTAATGGCCTCTGAATCTGATGATATGGATATGATAGACTGGTGGTATATGGACACTGGCTGTTCAAATCATCTTACTGGAAACAAGAAATGGCTGGTTGACTTTGACTCTGAAAAGAGGACAAAGATCAGATATGCTGATGACAAATATCTTAACGCAGAAGGTATGGGAAATGTCAGAGTGATTCTGAACAATGGGAAAACAATATTGATTCAGAACGTGTGGTATGTACCTGGCATCAGAAGCAATCTGATGAGTGTGGGACAATTAATTGATAAAGGATTTTCAGTTACCATGAATGACAATCTTCTGAAGTTGTATGACTGCAATCAGAAGTTGATTATGGAGTCAGAACAGGGAAGGAATAGAACATTCAAGGTGAATGTCAGAACTGCAGACTCAGAATGTCTTAGTGCAACAAGTGCTGAGAAGGAGAGTGAGCTGTGGCACAGAAGATTTGGTCATTTGAATTTCAGAAGCTTAAAACATCTGAATTCAAAGAAGTTGGTACATGGAATTCCTGCAATTAAGAAGCCTAAAAAATCATGCAAAGTTTGCATGGAAGGAAAACAACCACGATTTCCATTTGCGTCAGAAGCTGCTCCAAGAGCAAAACATGCCTTGGGAGTTGTACATTCTGATGTGTGTGGTCCATTTCTAGTAGCATCAATTGGAAGGAATAAATACTTTGTGTTGTTTGTTGATGAATTCACAAGAATGACATGGGTATCCCTCATTAAGTTTAAACACGAGGTGTTTGATGAATTCAAGATGTTCAGAATGAAGGCTGAGAATCAGAGTGGTCAGAAGTTGAAGATTCTTAGAACTGACGGTGGAGGTGAGTATAACTCCAAAGAGTTCCAGAAGTTCTGTGAGGAGAATGGAATTGAGCATGAGGTTACTGCTCCCTATACCCCTCAACACAATGGCCTTGCTGAAATAAGAAACCGCACTTTTCTTGATATGGTGAGAAGCATGCTAAAGGAGAAGAAGCTTCCTCAGAAGCTCTGGGGAGAAGCTGTTGCCACTGCAACGTATGTACTCAACCGATGTCCTACGAAGAAGTTGAAGGAAATAGTTCCAATACAGAAGTGGACTGGAGATAAGCAAAGTGTTAGTCATCTGAAGGTGTTTGGTTCTGTTTGCTATAAACATGTTCCAGAAGCCAGAAGACAGAAGCTGGATGATAGAAGCAAAGTGATGATTCTGATAGGGTACCACAGTACAGGTGTGTCGCTACTGCGAAAATCGGCGCCGGCTGAACAGAAGAGTCGCCACCATGCGTTATTTATCCCAACGGAGGGAAAGGAAACGCTCGAAGTAAACCTACCGCAAAGACGGGAAAGGAATGGTCGTCGCAACCAAATCCTGGATTCGGGAGTCGGTTATGCAAGGGGAAGGTATTAGCACCCCTCACGTCCGTCGTACTCGATGGGATCCACGCTTGTTTTCTGGTACGGATTGTTATTCTATCTATTCTACAGGTCTGGGGTTAAAAGAAAATAAAATGACTCGGCAAAGTATCGCACTTTATGCCTACGTATTCCCGTCTGGAACGAGAAATCAGAGTCAACGTAGTTCGCCTACCTACGGGAAAGGAGGGGAAGGTTGCTCGCTAGGATATCGCATCCTATGCCTACGTACTTTCATACAGCATGAAAGATCAGAGCAAACGTAGTTCGAGCTACGGAAGACACAATTTTGTTTGACTGTTTTTTATCCTTCTGAAAAAGGTTTTCTCCTGATTATGGGTCCAAGCGGACAAAAATGACTCTTTTGATTGGTTTACAGTCTTTTACGCAAGAACTGTTTTTTTATTGATGTTTAACCTTTTATTGTGTTTTTGATTTGTTTTGAGAAAGAAGAGAAACGACAACTCTAAAACCTATGGTTGAAAAGGGAATCAAAATCTACCCTAATATTGGCATGCATGGATGAAAGCCTAATGTCTGTCATATTTCTCTCTTGCGCAGAGAGAAACAGAGATCCTAAAGGATAAACAGAAAAGCAACAGCATATATACAGTAAAGCGGTAAAATGCATGAATGCAGCAGTACAAGCGAGGCAAGGGAGTCCCACTCGACCTCGAACCTAGAAAACAATGGGTAAAGTGAAACAACTTCACCTCAACCCTATGGGAAAATTAACAAACAATACAGTAAAGAAAATAAAGCCCCAAACCAGCCCTGACAACACACCACCAGCTCCAGTTGAACTTCTGAAATCAAACTCCAATGGTACCCCAAGCTACAACAAGCTTCTACCTCCAAGAAATTACCCAGCTCAAGTAAGCACAGAACCTTAACCAGTTGATATCATCAGACAACAGATAGCTCCAGACAGCAGTAAACCCTAGCTTTAACAGTTGCACAGCTTTGACATGAATAATCTTCATCTTTGTCAATCTTTGATCTTCACCTTTATCTTCAATGGCTGCTTTCTTCAAGACAAGCTCTCCAGCAAAGAATTGATTTATCAGGATAAATTGAATGTCAAACAGTTCATTGACAACCAAAGGAAGCCTATAAACAGTTGACATTGCAACAGACTGTTTCCCTCAAAGTTCTAACTCTAATGTAAGGCCACTTATCCCTCCTAAGGAGGGAGGTGAATACCATAGAGGGACTCTATGTCATAGAGAGGAATGGAAGCACAAGGAAGCTATCCATGTTTATGAAAGAATTTGTTCTATTATAAGGCTCTGCCTATTTTCTCCTATTTCTCCTAAGTCTTCAATCAGCTCCAAACTCAAGCAATCTTCAAGCTTCAACATTTGATTATTATCCTCAATCTTCTCCTTTGATGTCTTCATGCTTCCACAAGCCCAAACCAAGCCCACACCCCAAATAAAAAACCCAAAAGCCCAAGCAGACAGATAAAACCCCAAGTGGGAACACCAAACAATCACACAATTTACAAAATACTAAAAATAGTAAAATAGTATTTAAAAACCTAAGATTTATTCTAAGGGGAGTTCTATATCTACCCTACATACCCTATATGTCCCATAGCCTAAATCATGCTAAAAAACCCAAAATAAAATGTTGAAGTGCACCTATGATGAGTTTAAACCCTAATTATACTATCCTAATGTTCTCTAATCAAAACTAATCAAAATTTAATCACAAAAATGTGAAATAAACCCCTAAGGGAACTTAATGCTCTAATCTAGCTACCACAAAAAGAACGGGACCAAAATACGAATTTAAATGCCTAAACAAAATTCAACAATATGTATGTACAAACAATATGAAAATAAAAGCAATTAATATGGAAAAATCACCATAAATGGAAAAAAAACCCTAAAATATTATTTTTATTTTCTCACAATCTTCTTGACATCATTATTAAAATGTGGGAAAAAATCCCATGCTAAAATGATTATTTTCTGATTTATTATGAATTATTTGGTGAATTCTATACAAATGAAAAGAAAAGAAAAAAACAATTGAAATTGGAAAACAGGGGGGGTGCTAGAAGCACTTATTAATACTTCAGAACCTATTGGGCCCAGGATGGGGGGGTGCTGATAGCACGCTGGGCCCATGCCCCATTCAGAAAAAACACAAAAGAAAAAAAAAACACAAACGGGGGGAGTGGTGTAGATAGCAGGGATTCCTTTGCATTTTTGTTTGGGCTTCCCAAACTGGGGGTGCCAACAGCAATGGGGTTAGGCCCACGAAATTCCTTCTAGGGGAGAGGGGTGTGTCTGGTACACATGGGGGTAGATTTAGTAAACAAATTGGTTTGGGCTTAAGCCCGAGATTCACACAACCCACATTCAGCATAGTCAGAAAACCTAAAAACTAACTAAATCTCTCCAAGAAAGTTACTGTTCATCTTCCCCCAAAACAACCCTAACGCCGCTATGCATATCCTCCTCAGAAAGCCTCTCTCTGAATCCTCTCAATCAAACCTAACCCTAACTGAAACTCACCGTCCACTCTCCATACTCTCAATATCCTCAACTTAAGCCTAAACCCTAACCAGATTAAGATGAATCAACATATCCCAAAGATCAAAAACCATGAAAAAAGAAACAACGCACCTGAATGTGGAGTACGAGTGGCTCTTGAAAAATGCTGAGGAAACGAAGAAGAAATCTTGAAGATCTTGAGGCTTTGCGCAAAGATCCTGAAGAGCGTTGAAGACTCTGAGTTTTGTTGAGGAGATCTGGAAGAGGAAGACGAAGATCTATGAAGATCTTTGAAGGTTGCTACGAGGAACACAGAGTGAAGCTCTTTCTGGAAATCTTGAAGGTCCTTGACGAAATCTGGAAAGTCGTTGCATGCGGATGAAGATGAACAACGAAGGTTGGAGATGAATGCTTCTGCGAGTGTTGATGGAGGATTCAGTGAGATCTTGACGGAACACTGATGAACAAGATTTTGGATGAGTCTTGCAGAAGATTGTTCGTAGATGATTTGGACGAAGATTCTGGAAGAACCGCAAGAACGGTTGAAGATCTTGATGAAGGCTTTGAGTGTTTCTGGAAAATGACATGAACAAGGATGAGCATGTGGATGAAGACCTGGAAAAATCGCAAGAACGGTTGAAGATCTTGATGAAGATCGTTGAGTTTCTTGAAGGTTTGGTGAGGTAGATCGGAGAAGAAGAAGATAGGAAAGGTTTTCTGGGTTTTTTCCAGTTTCCGGTGATTAGCGGTGGTCGGAGGTGGTTAGGACGGTGGTCGCCGGTCTTTGCATGGCCGGCGGTGAGATTCAGGCGACGTGATGCGGTGGCAAGGGGAGTGAGGGAGGATGGGCCACGTGTGGCTGAGAGAGATGAGGGAGCACCACGTGGTGTGCATGCAGGATCAGAGAGAGTGAGGTGGTAAGGCCCACGTGGAACGCGTGGCTGAGCTTTTATTGTGACATGTGGCAGCTCGAAAATGGACTGAACTGGGCCTGAATGGATAATAGGCCCATTTGAAGGTTAAACCTGGACTAATGATGATTAAGGACTAAAGACAGAATTAAAATGGAAAATTAAGACTAATTAACCTATTAAAACCTAATTAAAATCTAAAACGAAAAATAAAAACAAAAACCTAATTAAATCTAATAAAACCTGATTAAACCTAAAATTAATCCTAGTTAATTTCTAAAAAACGAAAATAAAATGATAAAACCTAATTAAGTCTAAAAGATTTAAAAAAACTATTATTTAATCCCAAAAATTATCCTTTCTTAAAATCCTAATTAATTCTGAAAAATAAAAATCTAAAAATCTAAAAAAACTTTAATCTCTATTTTCTCTTTTATTCTATTAAATCTTTTAAAAACAAATAAAGCTCTAATAAAAATTCTAAAAAACAAAACTCTCTATTTATTATTTTTCTTTATTACTTCTTTCTTTAACACAATAAAACTCTAATCTAAAAACACTATCTATTATTATTATTATTATTATTTTTTCTACTCTTTTTAAAAGAAAAAAAAAACTATTTATCTATTAACTATTAAAAGAAAATTAATTTCTAAAATTTATTAAAAAACTATAATATCTAAAAATCTATTAATTTCTAAAAAAATGAAAAGAAAATTATTTAAAATCTAAAAAATATTAAAAAACCCTATAAAATCCAGAAAAATCCAATTAAGTGCATTAAAATCCAGAAAAATGACAGAAAAAATCCTAAAAATGCCAGGAGGCCGATTAAATCGAATAAAACCCAATTACGCAACCGCAACGAAACCCGGGCACCGAGATGGCCTGAAAACACCAGGAACGAGCACCAATTCTCAACAGACTTTTATTTCGACCGGCCTGAACTGCCTGAAACGCCAGGGGCTATAATCCCGATAAAACCCATCTGAATGATAAGAATGCAATGCATGCCGTATGCGAATGCGAATGGAAAATGCGTCGAAACATAAACCAGATATGAGGACCGATTGGTCAAATTTTAGGGTGCAACAAGGTGCATACAAGCTCTATTGTCCAGAAACCAATAAAATTGAATTCAACAGAGATGTGATTGTGAAGGAATCAGAAGTTTGGAATTGGGATAAGTCTCAAACTGATTCTGATGTTAGAACTTCTGAAGAAAGGTCAAAGTTAAGAATTTTTTGAAGTTGGAGTAAACTCTGACGTTGGTTCTGACTCTGATAGTGATTCTGACTTTGGAGAAGACTCAGAAGATGAAGGTGACTCTGATGATCCAGACTCTGATTGTAATCTAGATTCTGGTGGCAATTCAGACTCTAAAGATGGCCAAGGCTCTGGAAGAAGTCAAGCCTCTGAAGCTAGAAATTCTGAAGTTCAAGACTCTGGAAATATGCCAGACCCTGAAGATGGTCAAAGCTCTAGAGGAAGTCAATCATCTGAAGCTCAAGACTCTGAACAAGTTCAGAGACCACAAAGAATCAGAAACATTCCCAGAAGATATGCAGAATTTGACATGCTGCAAGACACTGAAGTAGACTCTGAAGGAGAAGTTATTCAGTGTGCCATGATAGTAGACTCTGAACCCATAAGTACAGAAGAGGCTCTTAAGCAGAAGCTCTGGATGAAGGCCATGAAAGAAGAACTTGATGTTATAGAGAGAAACAAGACTTGGAAGCTGACAGAACTTCCAAAAGACAAGAAATCCATCAGCGTCAGATGGGTTTTCAAGCAGAAGTTAAAGCCAGATGGTTCAATTGGCAAACATAAAGCAAGGTTAGTAGCCAGAGGATTTCTACAGAAACCTGGGCTGGATTACTCTGAAGTGTTTGCACCTGTAGCAAGACATGAAACAATTAGAATGGTGATTGCAATATCTGCTAACAGGAATTGGCCTCTGATGCATTTAGATGTAAAATCTGCATTTCTGATGGTCCATTAGAAGAAGAAGTTTACGTGTCACAACCTCCTGTATTTGTGAAAAAGAATCTGGAAGGGATGGTGTACAGATTATACAAAGCTCTATATGGACTGAAACAAGCGCCCAGAGCTTGGAATCAGAAGATTGATTCATTTTTTAAGAAGCAAGGCTTTCAAAAATGTGAGATGGAGTACAGTGTTTATGTTCAACATACTTCTGAAGGCAATATGACTCTGGTATGTTTATATGTAGATGACATACTGCTGACTGGAAGTTCTGAAAAGGAGATAGCCAAGTTCAATAAAGTTCTGATGAATGAATTCGAAATGACTGATCTAGGAGAAATGACATACTTTCTAGGGATGGTGTTCAGATATTCTGAGAAAGGTATCATTTTGCATCAGCTCAAGTATGAACTACAACTTCTGAAGAGATTTGAATTGAAGAATTGTAAGATTGTTGTCACACCTTCTGATACAAATCAGAAATTGGATTCTGACTCTGATGGAAAGGATGTGGACGCTACAACCTTCAAACAGTTGGTTGGTTCTCTGAGGTATCTGTGCAATACCAGACCTGATATTTGCTATTCTGTTGGGATGGTTAGTAGGTTCATGAGTAAACCTAAGTGGTCCCATTACCAAGTTGCTGTCAGGATTTTGAGGTATATCAAGGGAACTCTGAAGTATGGAGTGATATTTCCTTCTGGAAGAAAGAATGAGTTAGAACTTTTGAGTTATTCAGATTCTGATTGGTGTGGAGACAGAGTTGACAGAAGAAGTACCTCTGGGTACTTGTTCAAATTTCTGGGAGGTCCCATTTCTTGGTGTTCCAAGAAGCAACCTGTTATGGCGTTATCAACCTGTGAAGCCGAATACATTACATGTGTTGTTACTGCATGCCAAGCTGTGTGGATTCTGAATCTGTTGTAGGATCTGAAGATTAAAATAAACAAACCTCTGAAGTTGATGATTGACAACAAGTCTGCAATCAATCTTGCCAGAAACCCAGTGTTGCATGGGAGAAGCAAGCATATTGAGACCAAGTATCCTTTTCTGAGACATCAAGTTCAGAGTGGAGTGTTAGAAGTTGTACACTGCAGCACTCATAAACAGTTGGCAGATGTTCTGACGAAAGCTATCAAGACTGATCAATTTCTCAGACTAAGGGATGGAATTGGTGTTACAAGTGTTGATGGAATATGAATTAAGGGATGGTATTAGAAGTAATTCATATTTATTAGTTGTACTATTTTCTTAGCCCCTAAGTTTGTTAGAGGGTATTTTAGTATTTTTATCTTATTCTAGTAACCCTAGTTTTAGCTTATAAATAGGGTAGCAATCATTGCAATTTGTGTGGTTGTGTGTAACCGTCATTCTCTTAATAGAATATTTCTCTATTCATCATTTATTCTACCTTTGCACCAATAAGTAGCAGCTGTTGGCTCTTCGCAATCAAACGTTTTAGGCTTGGCAAAGCAAATGAAGTTCCAAAGTCATTGTGAATTTCTTTTTTTTCCTAACAGAATTTGATTTTCAAACATTACATGAAATAAACTATATTTTCTACAATTTAATTGTTGTTCATAACTAACTATGCGGCTTTGACAAAGAAAAACTATGCGGCTTTGATATTGATTCAATAATCTTTTAATGATTTGGGCCTTGGCATACAAAGCAAGCAAGATCCAAGTCAATTAATCATTGCAAGTCTTTTAGTCAAAAAATAGAGTAGTGGATAAGCTAGGGGGTAGATGAACTTATATTTGATTTTATGAGAAATGATATATGTACCCCTAATTTAGAAAAATGTGTCTTTTTTTTTAATTTATAGTGTATTAATGTATTTTTGAAACTCGAATAAATATATCAGAACAAAAAGTAAGAGAGAGAGAGAGAGAGAGAGAGAGAGAGATAGAGACATTAATATGCATTTGGCATGAGGTGTCAAATACAATGTCAAATTCTTGGTATTAAAATTACACTACTCATATTTGATCATACTTTGCATCCTTTATAATTGTCTTTTGAAGATTGTTCCTACGCATTAAATAAGTTAAGATTTTTTTATGGTTGTCTTTATCTTCAATAATGGTGATAAATTTTGGTACTTCAGTCGTTTATATATTGTATTTGTGATTGAGGGTGTATCTACAAATACACACTGGTGATCAAGTTAATGACAACTGTAAATATGTGATTTATGGTTTAAAATATAATGTATCACAGTTTGAACTACTCTTTAGATTTTATAATTAAGGTTTAAGGTCTAGAGACATTAGAATCTTATTTAAGTCAATTATTTTTAAGACAAGTATCATAAAATCTTGTCATTTTCCTTATCTAATGAATAGTATAAAGTGACTATGTTATGATTCTCTGTTCTTCTAAGGTGTGTTCAACTTTTGCTCATATTTGTTTGTTGAGACATAGTCTAAATTAGTAGCTCCTAAATATTAGTCACTGAAGTCAGGATATGGCTTTTTTAAGGTTCTTTATATGGAATCGCCCTTTCTCTAAACAATGGTCATAACCATGATCCCTAATGGGATGTGATGAAAATGTTCTTGTGAGGAGTCTTGGATTACACACCATGGATATCACACATTTTTTATCTCGAGTTTGTTAAAGACCCTATCGTGGTTAGAATCTGTTATCATTGTTATCCCTAATCATCGTTAATGGGTGATGGAGCACCACACAAGGTAAATGAAAATAAAATTTACTTAGCAAACCTTAAGGACCATCCATTTGATTGGTTTTGAAAAAAAAGAGAAGGGAAATAATGTGTTTTTTGCGCTTTCATATGAAGTAGAAGGGTATGTAGATGAGGCATTCCCTCATAATCACTCTTTCTTTGTGTGGATATTTAGAACTTATTAATATGATTAAATTCACTTGTACTTCATTTAAAACCTTACTCGCATAATGTATGTCATGAATTTTTTTTGTCTTTCTTTGGCCAAGCACCGCACCAACCGCATAATGACTTGCTTTACACATTAATTCAAAATTGAGACTCCAATTTGGAGCTATGATTATGGGTGGGGTGATCAATTTTTCTTTCAAAATTTTAAAAGTTTTTAAATAATCATCATTAAAGAGAAAAGACTTATCTTTATTGAGCAAATTGCTCAAAGGTCTTGCTATTTTTGAGAAGTATTTGATGAATCTTCGGTAAAATTCTGCGTGACCAAGGAAACTTCGGATTCCCTTCACATTTGCTGGTGGTGGCAACATCTCTATTACTTCAATCTTTGCTTGGTCAACTTCAAGGCCTTTGGAGGAGACTTTGTGGCCTAGCATGATTCCTTATGTAATCATAAAAGTGCATTTTTCCCAATTAAGAACCAAATTAGTTTCCACACACCTCTCTAAAACGGTTTCCAAAATTTTCAAGCATAGTTCAAAAGAAGCCCCAAAAATGGAGAAGTCATCCATGAAAAATTCCATGGTCTTCTCAATAAGATCATAAAAGATGGCTTGCATGCACCATTGAAAAGTGGTCGGTGCATTGCACAAGCCAAAAGGCATCTCTCTATACGCAAAAATTCTAAAAGGACAAGTAAACGTCGTTTTCTCATGGTATCCCTAATTAACTGTAATTTAGTTATACCCAGAGTATCCATCTAAAAAACAATAGAACTTTTGACTCGATAACCTTTCTAGCATTTGATCCATAAAAGGTAACGAAAAGTGATCTTTTCGTGTTGCTTGGTTAAGCCTCCAGTAATCAATGCATATCCGCCAACTTGTTACGGTCCTTGTCGGAATCAATTCATTCTTTCCATTTTTTATCACGGTCATACCTCCTTTCTTTGGAATTACTTGTACCGGACTCACCCATGTACTATCGGAAATCGGATAGATCATCCCGACATCCAATAGTTTCACTACTTCCTTCCTCATAACCTCTTTCATTGTAGGATTTAAGCGGAGTTGAGGTTGAGCAACCGACTTGAAATCCTCTTCCATAAATATTGTATGCATGCAATAAGGCGGACTAATCCCTTTCAAATCGGAGAGAACCCAACTATAGCTCTTTGATTATTCTTGAAAACTTGAATTAAACGATGTTCCTCTTTTTTTGGACAAAATGTTACTAATGATAACCAGTTTGTTACAACCATCATCAAGAAATGCATATTTCAAATGGGGAGTTAACATCTTCAATTCAAGTTGTAATTTTTCATCATTCACATCTTTTTTCAACACTTCCACTTCATTTTCCCAAGGTTGCAACTCTTCCAAATTCTTAAGTTCATTCAAGCATTTTCAAGTTCCTTTTCTTCTTCGGTAAGAACTTTAAATGCATCACCAAGATCTTTTTCAAAGGGAGTTGACATGTGGACTTGCCATGTTACTTCCATTATAGCTTCTTTTGTTGCATAAATTTGAAAGTTATCATGTGTATCTTTGGAGTGCTTCATTGCTTTTAAAATATTAAAAGAAACTTCCTCATCTTGAACTCTCACTTTCATGAGACCATCATCGATATCAATCATCATTCTAGTCGTCTTCATAAAAGGTTGCCCAAGAATCAATGGAGCATCATTGTCTTCTTCCATGTCAATAACAACAAAATCAATTGGAAAAAAGAATTTATCCACCTTGACTAACACATCTTAAGCTACTCCATGAGGATGAGTTGTAGACTTGTCGGCCAGTTGCAATGTCATTTTTGTTGCTTTCATCTTAATTATTCTCAAAATCTTAACAATAGATAACGAAATCAAATTGATGCTTGAGCCTAAGTCAATCAAGCCTTTACCCACATAAACATCGCCTATGGTAACCATAAAAGTAACTCGACCCGAATTACTTTCTTTGATCGGTAGAGTTCTTTGAATGATTGTACTACAACTCGCATCAAGAATGATTATTTCTTGGTCCGTAAATCTCCTCTTCTTGGTAAGGATGTCTTTCATAAAATTTTCATATTTGATAATTTGCTCAAGAGCCTCGGAAAATGGAATACTAATTTGCAATTGATGAAATATATCCATGAACCGAGTATAATGTCTAGCGTTGTCTTTCTTGGTTGGAGCATAAGGATAAGGAAAGTTTTGAATTGGAATTGGGCTCACTTTCTCCTTTCCTCTCTTGATTTTTTTTCTTTTTCTCCTCTACATATTCTTTCTCATGGTTCTCATTTTCAACTAATTTCTCCTTTTCAATTTCAACTTCTACCTCATCATTCTTTTCAACTTCTACCTCATCATTTTTTTCTTCCACAATCTCATCACTTCTCACATCATCATTTTTCTTGTCATTTTCTTCTCTTCCACCCACCTCTTCCACTCCTAGTCACAATGGCTTTGCAATGTTCCTTGGGATTGGTTTGAGTGTTTGCGGAAAAAGATGGCCCCAGTTGTTGATTGGATAATTGTTTTGTAAGTTGCCCAACTTGGTTTTTAAGATTCTTGATTGTTTTCTCATTAATCTTTTGGTTGGCGATTGACATTTGAATGAATTGATTGAAAGTTTCTTCTAATTTTGAACTTCCACCTTGAGGTTGTATAGGTTGATAAGGATTTTGACGATAACCTTGTTGATAACCAGAATTGTTCCCTCTTTGTTGGTAACCTTGGTTGTTTTGATAAGGTTGTTCAGCGTTGTTTTGATAAGGTTGTTGTCTTCCTTGATAGCGTTAATTACCCATGAAATTTTCTTCTTCGTTAACCAGAGGACAATAACTAGTGGGGTGATCTCCTTTGCATAGTTCATAAACGACTATTTGCACATTCTTGCTTGACAATTCTTACGTCTCTTTTAGTTGTTGTGGAAGCTTTGACATTTGTTGAGTCAACAATTCCACTTGTTGGGATAACAATTTATTTTGAGCATGAATAACATCGTTAGTTCCCAATTCAAGCATTCCCGATTTCTTTTACGTTGTACCACGATTATGATTTCCTTGATAATCATTGAGTGTCATCTTATCGCTAATATAAACTGCGTCTTCGGCGCTCTTGGACATTAAAGATCCACCTGAAGTAGCATCCAATAAAGTCTTGTGGACCGGTTGGAGACCATTTCGGGAGATGTGCACTTGAGTAAGTTCATCAAAATTGTGACCCTTCCATTTTTGTAACATGGATTTGAACCTCTCCCAAGCTTCATTGAGAGATTCATTTTCGCCTTGAACGAATACCGTAATTGCCGTCTTTGCTTCCATGAATCAATTGTGTGGAAAAAATCGTTAAAGGAAATTTTCTTCTAACACATTCCAGTGCATCATCACCAAAGTGGATTGATCAAGATACCATTCCTTTGCCTTCCCGATTAAGGAGTGCGAAAACAATTTTTTGAACAATGAATCTTCGTTAGCTTCCAGTGCTCCCATTGCACCCGCAATCTCATAGAATTTTGTGAGATGTGTGAACGGACCCTCATGATCCATAACAGTAAAAGGATTTTGGTATAGAATCACGAGAATTCTCGTTTTCATCTCCGAGTGCCTACCGTTTTGGAAATTTCTCACAAACTGAGCAGTGTGCCTCGGACTATTGACACATGGTGTTGAAGCAGGGGGTGGTGGTGGTGGTAGTGGATCTGCCATGATTGGCATAAACTAAGGTGTTGGTGTAGAAATAGAACTTTCTCCTCTCTCTCATCTTTCCTTGGCAAGTTGCCTCCTCCATCTAGTTTTGCTATTTAACTTACGTGCAATTCTCTCAGTCTCAGGATCCAAAAGAAGTTGATTTGCAGACAACTTTCCTCGCATAAACAAAGTCTGCAAAACTTAACCAAACAAATTAAAAATATCAAGAAAGAGTAATGAGATAAACAAAGTCTAAAACTTATCAACTATTGAAATGCTTGCAATATCAAACAACAATCCCCGGTAACGACGCCATTTTGTTGAGACAATATTAGTGTGGGTTTTTGTTATCGTATCTGCAGGGATTATGTGATATTACCGTCGTTCTAAAATTGGAATCGTTTTAAACATAGAACATAAAAAGTGGTTGGTTTGATTTCATAACGCAACGATTGCATAAAAATTATAATCAATGGTAAAAAGTTTTGGTTCTAAACGATTGGTAAAAACATGTCAAGATTATGGCTCGACAATCCATTTCATACACATTTTCTTAACAAAGCATGTGAACTCATTAACAACAAATATAATCACATGTCCTCTCAATATGTTTCATCTCTAAAATAAATTATTATTTTTATAATATTGATCCTTAGATGATCTCTCAACCTAACTACCAATATGATAACATTAAAAGTTTAATATTAGTGAATATCAACTCACAAAACTATCTCTAGACTTTGCTTATTGAAAGATGAAAAAATTAGGTTAATAGTTTAAACATATTTCTCAATAATGATCCAACATAAATATACAATAAAAACAAGGTTTTCACCATATATTCATCATCAATTTGTTCACATATACATATCAAGAGAAATACATACAAAAGTTAGGATTATCTACCTCTAATCTTGACACAGGGAGAGATTTAGCTACCCATAATCATGGTAGCTTGAGCAACAAGAAACAAACAAAGCTTTTGGAGCATCAAACTTGAAAGGATCACAGATTGAAGCTTAAAAGTTTTGATTTCTAAGTAAAAATGAAGATGACTTTTTTCTCTTCACAAAATTTTCTAGGTTACAAAAGATTTTTAAAAAGTAAGTAATGTTCCAAAAAATATCACAAAGTGCGAACAAGCTGGAAAAATATCTGAATTCGCCAGGCGAAATAAAGCTTTGTTGGGTGAATCCCTTTCGCCTCTCCTTCGCCAGGAAAATCAGTTAGCGAACCAATTTCAGTAGCTACTGGAATTTCAAACTCCTTTCGCCTGGTCTCTCATCAGACTTTTGCCAGGTGAAACTTCCATTTCGCCTTTCCTTCGCCAGGCGAAGGTCTTGATTTCTTCGACAACAACTTTCTTCGTTTCTATGCTTTTTCTTCCGATTTTTCCGCACCCTTTTTACAAAATATGCTGCAAAACTAACAAATATATTAAAAATACCAAATATATAAATTGATGCAAGAATCACTTAATAAATAAGTTGTTTCACAATCAGAAGTATGGAAAAGAGCTTAAAAGTGTCGTAAATTGATGCGAAAACCATTCTAAACTTGACACCTATTGGTGGAGAAATTGTTTTAGAGCAGAATGTTGTAGTGGCTATCGAAGAGTCGAAGGACCTTGCAACGTTGAGAAAAAATGAGTTTTAAATCTCTCTTGAGGCTCATGAGCAAAGAATGGATGAAAGAGGAAATGATAAAGCTAAAACAGAGATTGCTTTACAAGCACAGTTCAACGAGAAGAGTAAAAGATTGAAAGAAAAATGGGCTTCGAGAGGGAAGCAAAATTTTCAAAATTCGGGTGGAAAAGATCCACAAAATTCAAAGGTTTTGATGGGAGAAAGGGGTGAGAGCAGCTCCAAAGATACTGGTCAAGGCAAAAACTTTGAGAAGATTGACAAGAGTAAGGTGAAGTGTTACAATTGTCATAGACTTAGTCATTTCGCAAGAAATTGTAACGCGAAACCAAGGGAAAATCTAAGCGATGAAGCTAAAGTTGCAAAGTAAGAGGTGGATGATAAAAAATGATTTTGGTTATGATCACGAAAGAGGATTATGGCACTAAAGAGTTGTTGAACAGCAGCAGCAGTAGCTGCATGTTGCGGGACAATAGCTGCAACAGTTCGAAAAATACTGCAGAAATACGTCCGGAGCAAAACATAATGGTAACAGTTCGAGAGGAAGTTCAAGAGAGTGATGAGTGGTACTTGGATTCTAGTTTCTCAACGCATATGACAAGTAGAAAGGATTGGTTTGTCAAAATCAATCAAGCCAGAAGAATAGAGTGAAATTCGCTAATGACACCATTTTAGCGGCCAACAGGGTCGGTGATGTTTTGATCATGAGAAGTGTAGATGCTTTTGATTGGCTTCATTTTATGGCAAAACATTAATGTATGAGTAAATGTCATAACTGATGTTAGGACATACATGAAGAGTGTTATGCAGAGAAAGCTAAGAGTAAGTGAAGCTGAATGTCATGACTAAATGTTATGACATTGATCGTATGATATCAGGGCGCGCAGGGTTTGTTTTTCTGTTATTAGCTCAGGCTATACTTTAGGAAACAATCTAGGAAGCATAGTTATTTTAGGCGACATAACAGGCATTGCTGAGGATAACATAAAAGACTCCTGACCTGATGATAAGTGTGCAGCTTCATGAAGAGAGGTTATCTTGGGTAAACCTAGTTTCTCCATCAAGGCCCAAAGCAAGTCTGTTGCTATAAATAACAAAAGGATCATTCCTAATAGGGAAGAGCTTGAAGAGAGAGCTTCAAGACAGAGATTGGAGAGTGTGATTTGTGAGTGAAGAGGTTTGATCTTCACGTGTATCTAGGAGTCTTAGGATTCCTTGTGTGCCAAGCAATTGTATGCTGTATAATTGCTTTGGTTATTGTGTATGAACAGGTGTGTTCATTGTGTCACTCAAAGTTGTTAAGCAAGAGTGTGTATCACTTGATCAAAGTTGTGAAGCAAGATCAAGGTGTGTTTGAAGTGAGTCTTCATATCTGTTTTGTAATTGTGTATTAATATCACTGCGGTGATTGAGGGGGAGTGAGTGGGTATACTCAGGTCTAGTGGTCTCTAGGCTGAAGTGTCATTGGGTAGGTCTTAAGTGAAGAGTGCAAACTAGGATTGTTTGACTATGAATTAATTCTACTGATAGTGAATTTCCTCCCTGGCTTGGTAGCCTCCAGATGTAAGTGTGGTTGACACTGAACTGGGTGAACAGTTACTTGTGTTATTTACTGCTTTCCATTTACAACTTATTATTAAGTGCAGTAGTCTATGTTACAGTGGATGTCATAACATCCGTGATAACATCCATCGTGTGCTTGCCAGAATTTCAATTGGCATCAGAGCAGGCACCCTGCCTGTTATATTCTGGGTGAGATCTAAGGAAGATAAATTCTGGTACTATGGATAAAGACATAGGATTCACAAATAGACCACCAATTTTGGATGGCTCTAATTATGACTATTGGAAACCTAGGATGATTGCATTCTTGAGGTCTTTAGATAGCAAGGCATGGAGAGCTGCAAACTCAGGATGGGAACATCCAATAAAGACTGATAAAGATGGATTGACTGTACTTATACCTGAAGAAGAATGGACCAAAAAGCAAGAAGCCTTGGCTCTTGGGAATTCTAAAGCTTTGAATGCTTTATTCAATGGTATAGACAAGAACATCTTCATACTAGTGCATCATTGTGAGCTGGCTAAAGAGGTTTGGGATACTCTCAAAACAAGTCATGAGAGAACCTATAAAGTCAAGATGTCAAGACTTCAAATGCTGACTGTTGCACCCTAATTTTTGACCATAAGATCCCACCTCCTTGTGTGTTTCCTTACATTTTATCTTTCTACTTTTATGTGCGACTAACGAGTGTGTGTAGGGTATTTTGCTTTAAAGATGTCTCTGGCAGAGTTTTTATGATTAGATCCCTTTAAATCAGGATTTTGGCCCCTTTCAAGTTGTTCTCTCTTTGTCAAGGAAGATTTGTCGAGACAAGATTTGTACAGGAATTGAGATCACGGGCTCACGGTGACAGAGGCATTTGTAGTGCAAGTTAATTTTGGGATTCAATATTTGAGGATCATTAATTTGAGTTTTAAGTTCAGTGGTTGCAATTTAATCAAGTGGTGTTATCTGGTTCGCGGTGGAAAGATCTAACTCGTATCACATTGGATTTGATTCAGTGCACTGTATATGGATTCACTGGGTGAATATAATAAGGTTGTAACATCCGGATACAGGAAATCCTTAAAGTCGTGTTCATGTGGATTGCAGTTATTATCGACATATATCCCATTACCCGGCTTGTGTTGGTTGCATTAATTTCAAGATTTTCGTTCTTTAACAAGCTCAGATTAGAACTCGAATCCAAGTCTCCATGTTGGTCTAATTGCTCAAATCTTAAGAATTTATAATTTAAGGCTTCGTTTTGAGTTGCGAGCTTATTTCCAAAGCATTATGATTACAACTCAAGCTTATTTCAGAAGTATTATGATTACAGCTCACTTCAACCGCTATCGCAAGAGCTAAGAGCGCATATTTCAAACATTACGAGATTAAATATGAATTACTTTTAAATTTGATCAGAAAATCCCAACATTTGATCATTTACATTTGTGGACAATTACATTATTTCAGTCGCTGGGCATATGAAAAAGAAATACAGCTTTGATCACTTCTAAACCAGATTGATTACATAAGGCTAGAACATTTGTACTACAATTAAAGTGCCATGTGGTTTAGTACTGCACAGTGAGAACGACCCCAGTGAGACTCTCGCCCTATCTTCATGCATTGGTATCAAGTATATCTTGGATGGTGTTTAAGTTTCATTAGGTGCTTAGGCCTTCTATCTCTTATGCGGTAATAGGCATAATGGGAACTTTCCTTTTGTTTCCAATGATGTTGAGTATGATTATCTCCTGCAAAATAACAGAAATCAGTCGGCTACATTTGGAAGCAGAAACTCGAAAAATGCATTAAGGCCTCTTTACCACTTGTTAGCCGTCAAGAACCGCACTCCATCTATGATGCAGAATCGCCATTTCCTGCAAACCGAAACACAGACATAGTTAATTGACCTCCAACACAATCACACTTAAGTGGAAACTCATTCACGGCTATATTACTGTTACCGCCATAATCCATGCGCCGTCAAAACGTGTTCAGGAGAAGATGGAAAATGCATATGAATCAAGGTCTTTCCAACACCATGTCTGACATATTAATTACATTTCAAATTGAGATATTTGGAGCATGAAGAGAGGATATAACAGCCTGCAAAAGGAAATCCAAAAAAAAGCAGCAGTATGGCAAACATCAGACATGATCAATTTTAAAGGAACCAAATTCTTCATATTACAAGAAACATTTAAGTTGCTATAATATTATACCTTTTTGCACAAAGAAAAACGGGCATCCTAAGTTCCTTTTGAAGAGGATATGAGCTTTCGCGACACACCAATATGCTTAGCAGTCCTAGGAATGTGTCGTGAGGCCCTCTCGTTGCCAATCCTTTTCCGTAACCGCATTTCAGCACCTGCAAATGAACACATTCGTGTCAGCCCAAAACAATTATTGTACAGGAGTATTTCAATAATGCCAAGTACCGGACTGTACAAAGTAAAAACAAAGAACAGGGAGACAAATCAATAGTCTCTACTTCACAATCAAGCCGGTGAAACCTGTGACTCCCCGCCGCTCGCATAGCATTTTGTGGCTCCATCTACTATCTTAAAGTAGAGTGGCACAATCAACTAAGCCATGACTCTGATCCTGCATACTGGCCAAGGAAACAAAATGCTTACGAAGCACTCATTGCTGCTGAGTATGCTTCTGTTCAAGTCCAATACGCCCCTAATTTTGAGTTTGGTGTCTCTAATAAAACTCCTCAATTTCTTTCCATGAATCCTCTTGGAAAAATTCCTATTTTGGAAACCCCACACGGTCCTGTCTTTGAGAGCAATTCTATTGCTCGCTATGTTGCCCGATCCCAGGATGCCAACACTCTCTTGGAGAATCGAACGTTGTTAGCTCAGCTAAGAACAAACTAACCGCTACCCTTGG
Organism: Lathyrus sativus; assembly: GCA_963859935.3. Classification (NCBI taxonomy): domain Eukaryota; kingdom Viridiplantae; phylum Streptophyta; class Magnoliopsida; order Fabales; family Fabaceae; genus Lathyrus; species Lathyrus sativus. The sequence continues at coordinate 421,821,471 of OZ012741.1, read as the reverse complement.
GACCTGCTACTACACCGGAGGCTCCTCCTGCAACAGCTAAAGAAACTAGACGGTTGCAGCCTGCGTCTAATGCCCTTAACACTGAAGAAGCCACTGCAAAACTTCAGAAAACTAGAAGAACCTGCGTATGAAATACACCACATCAAAGCTCAAAAGTAGACAGGATTCGAAAGCCACAATAAAAACATAATTCACTTCAAGTTTATTTCCCAGACAGGAACACACAAAACAGGAAACAGTCATTGCACTCAATCAGAAAGCATTAAACCTCCTTCCAAAACAGACTTTCGACATGTTTAGACAGATTCGGAAATTTTCTTAAAGGCATTCAATTGGAGATCCAAATTTCGATTATAAAAGGGATAGACAAGACTCAGAGATACACAACAACCCACAAACAGTAAATCAAGAATCCCAAAATAAAACCTAAGTTCAAGTTGAGAACTTATCTCTCATTTCGCCGCCGTCGAAATCTACGTCGCCGAAACCACCACGAAGCCCTCGCACCATCCGCGGATCATCCACCGCCGGGAAAGAGAAAGCCCTCATCGCTTTCACACTCGCCGTCAACCATCCACGATCGTCACCGTTGGAACTTCCATCTTCCGCCGTTCGCGAATCGCCATGATTCCACCACCATTTTCAAAGATCTGTGAAGGAAACAATGGAAAACCGTGAGGTTTCTCTCTACTAACAATTTAATTTTCAGTTTGTTGATTTGTGTAAGCAGGAATCAAAGAAAAGCAAAAAAGAAGATGAAATGTGACGAAAGCGGAAGAGGGAGATTGACGAAAGCGGAAGAGGGGGATTGACGAAGGGGGGGATCGAAGGGGATTAGGGTTTTTATTTTTTTTTGTTTTGTGTATTGTTGTAACATAATCAAATGCATCCACACACACCACAGCTATGGTGCGCACCTCACATACACCTGTTAGATCCAAAGTTTGACGCCATCACACGGCCAGTATTGCGCTTGACCACCATAACCAATATACCCGCGCCACACTTAACCCATCCTCCATCTAATCTCTTTCATTATTTCCTTAACCTGCTTTTATTTAATTTAATCACTCACTTAATATAATTTATTCAATTAACTTTTATTTAACCTATTTTATCTATCTAATCAATTTAACTTTAATTTAACCAACTTATTTTCACCATTTTATTTATTTAATAATTTCAATATTAACTCTTTCAATAATAATAGTAATTTACCCATATGCCAAAAAAACTCTCTTTTTATTTTTTAAAATAAATTTATTTAGAAAATCAATATTAGTAATTGAAAATCTTTTATAAAAAAAATCTACTTTTATAATAACTAAGAAACTATTTTATCTTAATAAACAACCTTTTATAATAAATTGTATTTTATTTAATAATAATAACAACCATCAACTTTTAATTAAGTTGTTTCACATTTAACTAATTCGTTTATAATAACTTAAGTAAGAGAAAAAATAATTTTATATAGTAAAAGTCATTTTTATAACTTAAATAACATTATTTCACTTGTTAATAATAAAAACTAAACTTTTTTTAATATTAGAAAACCTTTTAAGTAAATTAACTTTTAATATGATAATAAAACCTTCATTAAAATAAACATAAGTAATATAACCTTTTTATATAAAACAATTTCACTAAAGATAAATAATAACATTTTCTTATAAATTAACTCAAATAAATTAATATAGCTTTTACTAAAAATAAATAATAACTATGATAAACAAATATGGTTTTTTTATTGAAATAGCAATACAACCTTTTTCTTAAAAAAATATATAAGTCTGTACCTTTTAAAACTAATTCACCCCTTTAAAACAATTCCACTTAAAATCAATCCGGTTAAAATCTACTTCTCGCTTAAAATCCATCGACTAAAATCAACTCACATCGTAATCAACAATTCAATCGTGCACGCTTCATTTGCACTCACATATTCACATTCACACACCTTAGCGCTTTCATGCGTGTGTATGTTTTACTTTATCCGCAATTTATCTTCCGCAATTTACTTTACCGTATTTTATGTTATTGCATCGCACCGCGTCCAAAGGAAAAACCTACACATGACTTAAAACTTGTGTGTAGTGCACATCATTTGCATCATTCTCCCCTACAATCCTTGATCTCATTCAAGTCGATCTTTTAGGACAGATCCTACCCCATAGGAGGACCTTTGTCTTTACTTTTTAACATAGAAAAAAAAACACAAACAAAACAAGACAACAATATTCAAACACAATACAGAAATAGATGTTAATCATCTTATGCGAGATAGAACCTCCACCCCACATCAATTACAATCGATACCGTAGGGACTTTGCCTTAAGAGAGATAGAGGCGTACTCGTCAATCAATATCCGAGTACTTGAGCCCTTCTCTTAAGACGATGCAAAGACTATTTTCCTACAATTTGTGGCGGTTAAATCTCCCTTAAAATGACAACTCGTCTTTTCTCCTAAAATTAATCAACCAACTACCCTAAACCCGTAGGAACTTTGACCACAGTCAAAGAACTCCTCAAACCCTTTAGGGGAACTACAGATGCTCTGATTCCACTCCCGTAAGGATATGTAGGCATAAGATGCGATATCTTATCGAGTATACTTAGAAATAAACCCCTAGGTCTTTCAACCTTTAAGCAGATAAACCATAGCAATAAACAACATAAAACAAGAGGTTCCTGTAGAGTACTACAGAAACTTAGGATGCTAGCACCTTCCCTAAGTTTAACCGACCCCCGAACCTAAAACTCTCTAGCTTGCATTTGCATTGCATTGTGAGAATTTCGATCTTTATCCCTTCTTTGGACAAATCAAAGTTCGGTTGCAAATGAATTAAAGATTCAAACTAATCAATAGTTTGGTATCCAAATGTCACCGCGACAGAAATGGCGACTTCACTGGGGACGCCTTTGTGGGTTCCCCTATCTTGTTTTATTTACTTGTTATATATTTGCATAATTTTTTACCTATTGCTTCTGGATTGGTATCTTTGAGTGGTGAGACAAAGTCCTACACCTGGACTTGAGTGAACTTAAGATAGGATAGTGATATGTTCGACGAGACTTATAGGGAGTGAGTCCCGACTAAGTTGACTTGAAAATTACGCTCAGTTGAGATCCTTTCGAAAATGGTTCGTTTGAACGAGTAATCGTGAAAACTTTTACTATTTTCGATTGGAGTCCGTGATATTGAGGACCGTAGTTACCTTTAACCCCACTTTGGCCTTTATTAGGATGTAGCGCGGGACTATGAGGGAATACACCCGAAATAGTGCTACATGATGCTACACTCAAAAGAAGTTCTCTTGAGAATATTATTAATCACCGAGTTAGTTGGGAAGTTGATAATATCCGAAAGATGGACTAATGACTTTGGGAACCTCTTTAGAACCTTGTTCTGCATGAACAATCCACCTTTAGTCCACATCCTTTGGGAATGGGTATACCTTTTGCTCCATGCTCGTCGCAAACCTAGGGTCTCCTTTGTCTGTTTTATCTTTGTGTGTCCTTATGTGCTTACGTGTGTTTGTTGCATTCATATAGCATCATACTACGTTAGGTTTCATGGAATCCCTAGTTTAGTTATAAACATTACATAAATCAATAGGAATTACAAAAGAAAATGTTTTGAAATATTCTTTTAAGAGTCCTTGGATGTCCTAAGGAAGTTAAGGGCAGCGATTGAAGAATCAAGACACTCAAAAGGACAAATACAAAAGGCTTCCCTTATCATGGAGGATCACTAGAAGTTCAAAAGACTTTCATTGAAGATCCAAGTAAACAAAGGCTTCCCTCCTTGTTTTCCAACAAGAGATAGAGGATTTATTTTCCTCTATCACATTACTCCTTAGAAGTTGATCATGGACAAGACTTATGTTCAAGAAAGTCCAGTTGGAAGTATATCAATAAGCATGATGAAGGACTTCCTTAGGGCTTTATTAGCTTTTTATTTAGCTATTAAGTAAGGACTCTTATAAGGTTGTCTCCTTGTAATCCAATATCAAAAAAGTAAATTAATTTTCCTTGGTACTCTGTGACGTTTATGAAAACTTGAGTTCCATGAAACCTTTCATTTTCTGCATTCTGCATTCTTGCATCCTTCATTTAGCATTTTGCATATGCATGTGTCTCGCCTCTTCTGTGGCTCATCCGATCTTTTGTCTTTGTCTATCATCTGACATCTCGACCGTCTGACCAAGCTCGAAGTATTATTGAAGGATAGTAAGAGAACGAAAGATATGGATCCCATGACTGGCTTTAGAGTAAGGACTAATCCGTTATTTTATCTTCCCTCTGATGATCTTGTTCGACAAGTGGATGTTCCTACACAATCTCAGCCTGTGCAAGATAACTTGGTTAATCAAGCTGATGAAAGAGTTTCCCAGTTTCCACAGCCTATACCTAATCTTCAGAATGTTCGTACTAAGATGAAGGTGGACGATGCTAGATTTATAGCAATGGAGAAAGGATTCCGTGATCTCAAGGAACAATTGAAAATGATGAAAGGAGCTGGTGCATCTGATCTTGATGCTCATGACTTATGTTTAGTTCCAGGTGTAATTATTCCTCCGAAGTTCAAGATGCCTGTCTTTGAAGTTTACAAGGGTACTAGTTGTCCAAGATACCATTTGACGATGTTTTGTCGAAAGATGGTTGCTTATGTTGGCGATGACGAATTGATAATTCACTGCTTTCAAGAGAGCTTATCTGGGGCATCCTTGATATGGTATATGAAGCTACAAAGGAATTGTATTCAATCTTGGAGAAACTTAGCCGATGCTTTCGTGAAGCAATACAATTATAATTTGGACGTGGCTCCAGACAGTGATCAAGTAGAAGGAATAAGTAAGAATGATGAGGAATCTTTCAGGGAGTATGCTCAGCAATGGAAAGAGTTGGCAGCCCAAGTTCGTCCACCACTTCCAGAGAAAGATTTAACCAAGATGTTTCTAAGAACACTGTCAGACTCTTATTATGTTAGGATGGTAGGCGTTGTGCCATTAGATTTCTCCAAAATTGTGGAAGTTGGAGTAAACATTGAGAATGCGCTCAAAAGTGGAAGAATTCAGGATAACTTGAATGATCGAGCTAATGAAGAGATTTCAGTTGGTGATTCCGTAGAGGAAGGAAGTGTTGATGTTAATGCAATCCTGCCAGATCCAGTTCCAGTACCTTATCCTCACCATCAGTATGTGGCGCCTGCTCAGCGCAGACGACGACTACCTCATAAACGATGATTAACTTCTCCAAATCAGCATCAGAATCGACAGGTTCGAAGACGGTTTCAGAATCAGAAGACACCTCTGAGTGTTCCGAAAGAAGAAACTCGCTGGTTTTATCTTATCCCAATGACTTACTATCAACTATGGTCTTATTTTGCTAGAAACTCAGTAATGACTCCTAGGAAGACTAGAATCATGAAGTCTCACCCACCGTGGTTCAACTCGAACGCCAGCTGTGAATTTCATGATGGAGTGTTGGGGCATTCGATTGAAGAATGCAAAGTTTTTCAAGAAAAAGTCCAAGAAATGATAGATGATGAAGTGTTGACTTTCAAAGGAGGAAGCCCAGTCGTGAATGGAACCCCGTTACGCTGATATAAGTGAAAACTCCAGAAGATACTGAGAAGGGCTCATCAGCTATTTACTTTGTTTGCTTATGTGTTTTATTTCTTTGATTAAAAGCATAATTGGCATGTAGGAACATGTTATTTTGAATAATTAATGCGATAAATGTTTGCCTTGAAGAAACCCATTCGTGGTCACTTAAATTCTTTTTACAACTTATAATGCCAAGTTTACCCAATCTTTCCTCACTTTGGTGAAGAGTTGGGAGGAGGATGACGACGAAGTAAAACGTGTGATCTCTTGATGTATGCTTTTGAGTAAAACCTACTGATGATGTAAGGCATTATTTCAAACCTCCTAAACACCCAAGACATAAGGAAGTTAAATCCTTTTTAACCCTTTTCAACCTCATTTTTTAGCCTGGGGCAATTTTTTTTCAATCAGCTTGATTGAACATTTAAACTTTTCCACAAAAGAAAATGAACATCTTTCAAAATGGGTGGGTACAAATAAGCTTTGACCCTTATTTCCTTTGTTTTATAAATCGTAAACTAAACCGATACAACCCTTCAAAAGTCCTAATTGAAGTAAGGTTTACTCTGAAAGCATACTCAGTGAGATAATGTTTCCTGACTCCTATTGAGCTATGATCAACTTTGTTGGTTTTATAAAACAAATTCATATCCTAACTAGTGATTTCGGTCACAGGTTATTGTGATATCTCTTTTCAAAAACTTCAAGACAAACGTATGTTGCATTAATAGTTTCAGAATTAACATTTCTGACTTGCTAAATTCGCTTGATATCTTAGAAAGATTACATACAGACATTATCGTTGAAATTTGAAGACTCTGCTAACCCGGGGCAGGTTATTTCCAAGTGGTTATTCTGTACAAAATTGACCTTGCCTAAAGAGCTATTTCCGAAGACTCAGTTATAATACCGTCGATCAGGGCCAGTTATGTCGAGATTCGGCGAATCTCTCTAAAGAGTTTGAAAACAATGGGACGCCATGTTTTCTGTAAAATCCTCTTAGAACAACTCCTTCTCATAACCATTTGACTTGGGGCATCTGAGAAACAAAGATTATCTTATCCATTCACAACATCTGTTGTTCAAATGGTGACTATTACGCAGTTCATCAAGACAGAATCACCTTGTTCTTACAACATTCTTCCTCATGTCCCCGATAAATTTTATTTTTGGTGGTCATGACAATTCTTCGACGAAGTTTTTTGATGCAGAATTCTTAGTGATCTGTTTAACTTCACTTCCCCAATGAAGTAGGTGCTATTTTAATCCTCAGTGGATCTTCTCCAACTTCACCTTCCTAATGAAGTGTACGTATTTCACTCCCCAGTGGATCTTTTACGATGCTAGGCTTATCCAGCGAAGCGGATGTTTATTTCATCCCTATTGAAGTTTTGACTCCGACATTTTCAAACAGCGGTGACGACAAGATTCCCCATCGAGATGGATATTTATTTTATCCCCTGTGAAACTTCAGTTTGGGTATTTCCATCTACAACTCCAGTAAGAATCTATCCGGTGAAATGGATATTTATTTTATCCATGTGTTTCTTCGATTACGAGTTTGATCCACCCCTGGTAGATTTTTATTCTCATCTTCAACCCTTCAAGATCAAGACATTACATCCCCAAGTGGAATGTTCTCTATTCCCCATAAGAAATTTTTGAAGCCCTGAAGCAGGAGTCTGATCCCGTATTTGGTACTCCACCTATCCACAGTGATACTTCTATCTTCGAGGATTGGTCGGATGTTTGCTTCGAGATGTTTATTTCACCTCTGGTTGCTCCTGTCCGTTTGTTTTGTCAGCTTAAGCATACACATAGCATATAGATAGATAGCATAGCATGTGCATTTTTCATCTTTTTGTTTTTTTGCTCTGTCGCTTTGGTCGTGTTTATCTCTGAGTGACTGGGTATGTCTTCTCCTTTAAGTTAGAATTGTCAGCCCTAGGCAGAAAAAGCATGAATATTTCTGTTTCCCCACGAAGATTGATCCTCGTGGAAGACGGTTGTTTCAGCATATCCCACTTGAGTTCATACCTCAATGGTCGAGTCTTACTTGACAGTTTCTCTTCGGCTATTTCCCGAATTGAACTTCAGTCTCTGGCAATCACATTGTGGATATCTCCAACTCTTAAACCTGGATTAAGTGTGCATTTATTTTGCACTAGGCTCCCCAGGAAGGGTTTCCATGAATATAACTACTGAAGACGATATTTCTCCAACAATATTACAAGATTTTCTCAACCATTTACATTTGGACTATAAGCAATCTCTTTATTTGAGCCACTTGTTTTGACCAAGATCCTATTCAAAACGACAAATGACGGTCTCCTCAAGACAGTTTATCCATCCCCAGTGATTATCGACTTGGTAAAGGGGAAACATTACAGATACTTTCTCTTTATTTGAGAATTTACACATTTTTGCAACAGCAAGGATGCTCCTCAGGAATGTATTCCCCAGCGAGTTCATCACACAAGTTTATTTCCATCAAGCGACATCTTCCCAGAGAAGTCGAGGAAGCTTATTACAATTAGTCTCTCTTTATTTAAGAAGACATACTTTACAATTCAACCGGCTCACATCTCTTCTGAAGATCCCCGGTGAAGTTTTACAATCTCAATTACATTTACAAAGTTCTACATCTACGACAAACTACATCTACATTGACAAATTACATCTACAATCTACAATCTACACATTATATCTACAAAGTTCTACAACTTACATCGACGTCTACAATTTACGTCGACATCTACAGTAACATCTACTACAAAATTTACAACTGACACCCGTTCATGGTACCCAGACCATGAGGCGTGGGGAGGCGTTTTTCAGAGCTGAGACCCGTTCATGGCACCCAGACCATGAAGCGTGGGGAGGTTATTTTCAGAACTGAGACTCGTTCATGGCATCCCGACCATGAGGTGTGGCGAGGTTATTTCATCCTTTTCAACAGTCACTAAGACATCTTACATTTCCCGGCTAATCTCGGCAGTAGATTCCCAGAAGACCTCGGCAGTAGGTATTTCTATCTCATTCCCTGACAAATCTCGGCAGTAGATTCCCAGAAGACCTAGGCAGTAGGTATCCTTTTATTTCCTGGCTAATCTCGGCAGTAGATTTCCAGAAGACTTCGACAAAAGTATTTCTCCAACAAACTTCAACATAGAATCTCGGTAGAAGATTCCCTAGATACTTTGGCAAAAGTATTCTCAAATCGAGTTATAAGTCTCGACGGTAGACTTCTCCAGTTGATATATGGAAATTATTACATTCGACCTATGCATTAGGATCTTCAAGAGATTTTTCCCACAAGTTCCTTACAACGTATTTATAGACACTTTGTGGTTGTCAATCTTTCCCCGTGGAGTCTCGCTTTGCTGAGCCTATTCTTCCCGTATGTTGTGTCTGGTTTTCTCCTGTGACATCGTTTCCTCACAGGCCTGTCTGTCTTGCATTTTCATATCATTGCATATCATATGCATTCGGTGGCTTCTTATAGCCAAAAATTCGTGCAGTGTTTGTATTTAAGTCCCTCCTATCTCGTCGAGACGAAGATTTCAATCTCCATATCTCCGGATAGAAGTAACTTAAATAGGGGCATCTGTTGCACCCTAATGTTTGACCATAAGATCCCACCTCCTTGTGTGTTTCCTTACATTTTATCTTTCTACTTTTATGTGCGACTAACGAGTGTGTGCAGGGTATTTTGCTTTAAAGATGTCTCTGGCGGAGTTTTTATGATTAGATCCCTTTAAATCAGGATTTTGGCCCCTTTCAAGTTTTTCTCTCTTTGTCAAGGAAGATTTGTCGAGACAAGATTTGTACAGGAATTGAGATCACGGGCTCACAGTGACAGAGGCATTTGTAGTGCAAGTTAATTTCGGGATTCAATATTTGAGGATCATTAATTTGAGTTTTAAGTTCAGTGGTTGCAATTTAATTAAGTGGTGTTATCTGGTTCGCGGTGGAGAGATCTAACTCGTATCACATTGGATTTGATTCAGTGTATTGTATATGGATTCACTGGGTGAATATAATAAGGTTGTAACATCCGGATACGGGAAATCCTTAAAGTCGTGTTCATGTGGATTGCAGTTATTATCGGCATATATCCCATTACCCGGCTTGTGTTGGTTGCATTAATTTCAAGACTTTCGTTCTTTAACAAGCTCAGATTAGAAATCGAATCCAAGTCTCCATGTTGGTCTAATTGCTCAAATCTTAAGAATTTATAATTTAAGGCTTCGTTTTGAGTTGCGAGCTTATTTCCAAAGCATTATGATTATAGCTCAAGCTTATTTCAGAAGTATTATGATTACAGCTCACTTCAACCGCTATCGCAAGAGCTAAGAGCGCATATTTCAAACATTACGAGATTAAATATGAATTACATTTAACTTTGATCAGAAAATCCCAACATTTGATCATTTACATTTGTGGACAATTACATTATTTCAGTCGTTGGGCATATGAAAAAGAAATACAGCTTTGATTACTTCTAAACCAGATTGATTACATAAGGCTAGAACATTTGTACTACAATTAAAGTTCCATGTGGTTTAGTACTGCACAGTGAGAACAACCCCAGTGAGACTCTCGCCCTATCTTCATGCATTGGTATCAAGTATATCTTGGATGGTGTTTAAGTTTCATCAGGGGCTTAGGCCCTCCATCTCTTTTGTGGTAACAGGCACAATGGGAACTTTCCTTTTGTTTCCAATGATGTTGAGTATGATTATCTCCTGCAAAACAACAGAAATCAGTCGGCTACATTTGGAAGCAGGAACTCGAAAAATGCATTAAGGCCTCCTTACCACCTTGTTAGCCATCAAGAACCGCACTCCATCTGCGATGTAGAATCACCATTTCCTGCAAACCGAAACACGGACACAATTAATTGACCTCCAACACAATCACAATTAAGTGGAAACTCATTCACGACTATATTACTGTTACCGCCATAATCCATGCGCCGTCAAAATGCGTTCAGGAGAAGATGGAAAATGCATATGAATCAAGGTCTTTCCAACACCATGTCTGACATATTAATTACATTTTAAATTGAGAGATTCGGAGCATGAAGAGAGGATATAGCAGCCTGCAAAAGGAATTCCAAAAAAAAAGCAGCAGTATGGCAAACATCAGACATGATCAATTTTAAAGGAACCAAATTCGTCATATTACAAGAAACATTTAAGTTTCTATAATATTATACCTTTTTGCACAAAGAAAAACGGGCATCCTAAGTTCCTTTTGAAGAGGATATGAGCTTTCGCGACACACCAATATGCTTAGCAGTCCTAGGAACGTGTCGTGAGGCCCTCTCGTTGCCAATCCTTTTCCGTAACCGCATTTCAGCACCTGCAAATGAACACATTCGTGTTAGCCCAAAACAATTATTGTACGGGAGTATTTCAATAATGCCAAGTACCGGACTGTACAAAGTAAAAACAAAGAACAGGGAGACAAATCAATAATCTCTACTTCACAATCAAGCTGGTGAAACCTGTGACTCCCCGCCGCTCGCATAGCATTTTGTGGCTCCATCTACTATCTTAAAGTAGAGTGGCACAATCAACTAAGCCATGACTCTGATCCTGCATACTGGCCAAGGAAACAAAATCCTTACGAAGCACTCATTGTTGCTGAGTATGCTTCTGTTCAAGTCCAATACGCCCCTAATTTTAAGTTTGGTGTCTCTAATAAAACTCCTCAATTTCTCGCCATGAATCCTCTTGGCAAAACTCCTGTTTTGGAAACCCCACACGGTCCTATCTTTGAGAGCAATTCTATTGCTCACTATGTTGCCCGATCCCAGGATGCCAACACTCTCTTGGAGAATCGAACGTTGTTAGCTCAGCTAAGAACAAAATAACCGCTACCCTTGGGACCTGCTACTACACCGGAGGCTCCTCCTGCAGCAGCTGAAGCAACTAGACGGTTGCAGCCTGCGTCTAATGCCCTTAACACTGAAGAAGCCACTGCAAAACTTCAAAAAACTAGAAGAACATGCGTATGAAATACACCACATCAAAGCTCAAAAGTAGACAGGATTCGAAAGCCACAATAAAAACATAATTCACTTCAAGTTTATTTCCCAGACAGGATCACACGAAACAGGAAACAGTCATTGCACTCAATCAGAAAGCATTATACCTCCTTCTAAAACAAACTTTCGTTATGTTTAGACAGATTCGAAAATGTTCTTAAAGGCATTCAATTGGAGATCCAAATTTCGATTATAAAAGGGATAGACAAGACTCAGAGATACACAACAACCCACAAACAGTAAATCAAGAATCCCCAAATAAAACCTAAGTTCAAGTTGAGAACTTATCTCTCGTCACCGGAACCACCACGAATCCCTCGCACCATCCGCGAATCATCCACCGCCGGGAAAGAGAAATCAAGCCCTCATCGCTTTCACACTCGCCGTCAACCATCCACGATCGTCGCCATTGGAACTTCCATCTTTCGCCATTCGCGAATCGCCATGATTCCACCACCATTTTCAAAGATCTGTGAAGGAAACAACGGAAAACCGTGAGGTTTCTCTCCACTAACAATTTAATTTTCAGTTTGTTGATTTGTGTAAGCAGGAATCGAAGAAAAGCAAAAAAGAAGATGAAATGTGACGAAAGCGGAAGAGGGAGATTGACGAAAGCGGAAGAGGGGGATTGACGAAGGGGGGGGGGGGATCGAAGGGGATTAGGGTTTTTATTTTTTTTTGTTTTGTGTATTGTTGTAACATAATCAAATACATGCACACACACCATAGCTATGGTGCGCACCTCACATACACCTGTCAGATCCAAAGTTTGACGCCATCACACGGCCAGTATTGCGCTTGACCACCATAACCAATATACCCGCGCCACACTTAACCCATCCGCCATCTAATCTCTTTTATTATTTCCTTAACCCGCTTTTATTTAATTTAATCACTCACTTAATATAATTTATTCAATTAACTTTTATTTAACCTATTTTATCTATCTAATCAATTTAACTTTAATTTAACCAACTTATTTTCACCATTTTCTTTATTTAATAATTTCAATATTAACTCTTTCAATAATAATAGTAATTTACCCATATGCCAAAAAAACTCTCTTTTTATTTTTTAAAATAACTTTATTTAACAAATCAATATTAGTAATTGAAAATCTTTTATAAAAAAAATCTACGTTTATAATAACTAAGAAACTATTTTATCTTAATAAACAACCTTTTATACTAAATTGCATTTTATTTAATAATAATAACAACCATCAACTTTTAATTAATTTGTTCCACATTTAACTAATTCGTTTATAATAACTTAAGTAAGAGAAAAAACAATTTTATATAGTAAAAGTCATTTTTATAACTTAAATAACATTATTTCACTTGTTAATAATAAAAACTAAACTTTTTTTAATATTAGAAAACCTTTTAAGTAAATTAACTTTTAATATGATAATAAAACGTTCATTAAAATAAACATAAGTAATATAACCTTTTTATATAAAACAATTTCACTAAAGATAAGTAATAACATTTTCTTATAAATTAACTCAAATAAATTAATATAGTTTTTATTAAAAATAAATAATAACTATGATAAACAAATATGGCTTTTTATTGAAATAGCAATACAACCTTTTTCTTAAAAAAATATATAAGTCTCTACCTTTTAAAACTAATTCACCCCTTTAAAATAATTCCACTTAAAATCAATCCGGTTAAAATCTACTTCTCGCTTAAAATCTATCGACTAAAATCAACTTACATCGTAATCAACAATTCAATCATGCACGCTTCATTTGCACTCACATATTCACATTCACACACCTTATCGCTTTCATGCGTGTGTATGTTTTACTTTATCCGCAATTTATCTTCTGCAATTTACATTACTGTATTTTATGTTATTGCATCGCACCCCGTCCAAGGGAAAAACCTACACATGACTTAACACTTGTGTGTAGTGCACATCATTTGCATCATTCTTCCCTACGATCCTTGATCTCATTCAAGTCGATCTTTTAGGACAGATCCTACCCCATAGGAGAACCTTTTTCTTTACTTTACAACATAGGAAAAAAACACAAACAAAACAATACAACAATATTCAAACACAATAGAGAAATAGATGCTAATCATCTTAAGCGAGATAGAACCTCCACCCCACATCAATTACAATCGATACCGTAGGGACTTTTCCTTAAGAGAGATAGAGGCGTACTCGTCGATCAATATCTGAGTACTTGAGTCCTTCTCTTAAGACGATGCAAAGACTATTTTCCTACAATTTGTGGCGGTTAAATCTCCCTTAAAATGACAACTCGTCTTTTCTCCTAAAATCAATCAACCAACTACCCTAAACCCGTAGGAACTTTGACCACAGTCAAAGAACTCCTCAAACCCTTTAGGGGAACTACAGATACTCTGATTCCACTCCCGTAAGGATATGTAGGCATAAGATGCCATATCTTATCGAGTATACTTAGAAATAAACCCCTAGGTCTTTCAACCTTTAAGCAGATAAAGTATAGCAATAAACAACATAAAACAAGAGGTTCCTGTAGAGTACTACAGAAACTTAGGATGCTAGCACCTTCCCTAAGTTTAACCGACCCCCGAACCTAAAACTCTCTAGCTTTCATTTGCATTGCATTGTGGGAATTTCAATCTTTATCCCTTCCTTTGGACAAATCAAAGTTCGGTTGCAAATGAATTAAAGATTCAAACTAATCAATAGTTTGGTATCCAAATTTCACCGCGACACTGACCACCAAGTTTGAAAGTCTGAGGATGAAGGAGGATGAGACTATTCATGAATTCTACATGAATATTCTTGAAATTGCAAACACCTCAGGAGCCTTGGGAGAAAAGATGTCTGAAGAAAAGCTTGTGAGGAAAATTCTAAGGTCCTTGCCTAAAAGGTTTGCCATGAAGGTCACTGCCATTGAAGAAGCCCAAGACATATGCAATATGAAGGTGGATGAACTCATTGGTTCTCTCCAAACATTTGAGATGGTCATGTGTGATCAGGCTGTGGAGAAAAAGAACAAAAGCATAACTCTTGTATCAAATACAGCAGAGGTCTCAGATGAAGACAATGATGGAAGGAAGGAGAATATCTCAGAAGCTGTAGCTATGCTTGGGAGACAATTCAACAGACTCATGAAAAGGATAGATAAGAAGGGTAGAGCTAGTGACAATTATGGACATATTAGAACTGAATGCCCCACCTATCTAAAGAAACAGAAGAGAGGCCTAAATGTAACCTGGTCTGATGGAGACTCTGAAAGTGGATCAGAAAAGGAGTATGCCAGGCATGTTACTGTTCTGAACAGTGTATGCACATCTGATGATAACTAAAGTGAGGATGAACTGAATTTTGATGAGCTTGCAGCTTCATACAAACAATTGTGTTTCAGAAGTGTAGAGGTATGCCAACAAGGAGAAAATCAAAAAGGGATCATTAAGAAGTTGGAGGCTGAGAAGAAGGAACATCTTGCAACAATAGACTCTCTCAACAGTGAGGTCAGCCTGTTGAATGGTAAACTTGAGCAGATGTCAAAATCAATCAGGATGCTAAACCCTAGGACTGGCACTCTTGAAAAAATTCTACAGAGTGGTCAGATAGCAGGAGACATGTCTGGACTGCGGTTTGTTGGTGAACAAAACCCCATCTTGGGGTTCAAGAGACCAGAGTCTAAAAATCAGAGGTCAAACCAGATGTCACGACCAATGTCACAACATCAGAGGAACAAGAACATGAAGCAAACAAGAAGAAAGTTCCAAAGGTGGAGGTGTCATTACTGTGGAAAATTTGGTCACCTAAAACCTTTTTGCATCAAACTGCATGGATATCCTAGCCACACTCATCAAAGTTCTCCTGCCAAGAAGCAACAATAGGTGGCAAAGAAGGTTAGTTTGATATCTCACACCTCTAAGAGTGTCAGCTAAAGAAGACTGGTACTTTGATAGTGGTTGTTCTAAGAACATGACTGGAATAAAGAATCTGTTGGTGGATATCAAACCTCATTCCACTAGTTATGTGACTTTTGGTGATGAAGCAAAAGGAGAGATCAAAGGTGTTGGGAAACTAGACTACCCTGGAGTACCTAACCTGGACAATGTATTGCTAGTGAAAGAACTAACTGCCAACTTGATCAGCATTAGTCAGCTCTGTGATCAAGGACTGAGTGTGAAATTCACTAAAGAAGAATGTGTGGTCACAAATGGTGATAATGAAGAAGTAATGAATGAGTTTAGATCTAAAGACAACTGTTACTTAGGGGAGCCTAAGGACTCTAGTAGATCCATAACATGCTCTATGGCAAGAGAAGAAAATGAGGTAAAGTTGTGGCATCAAAAACTTGGGCACCTTCATCTAAGAGGAATGAAGAAGATCATCTCCAAGGAGGCTGTGAGAGGAATTCCAAAACTAACTATTGATGAAGGAAAGGTATGTGGTGAATGTCAAGTAGGAAAGCAAACCAAGACATCTCATCCAAGGGTTGGACACCTGACTACCTCCACAGTTCTGGAACTATTGCACATGGACTTGATGGGGCCAATGCAAGTAGAAAGTCTTGGTGGAAAAAGGTATGCCTATGTAGTTGTTGATGACTACTCCAGATACACCTGGATAAGCTTCATCCGAGAAAAATCATATGTATTTGAAGTATTTAAAGAGTTGTGTATCAGACTTCAAAGAGAAAAGGAATGTGGTGTGGTCAGGATCAGAAGTGATCATGGTAAGGAGTTTGAAAACTCCAAATTTGTTGATTTCTGCTCATCTGAAGGGATCAGTCATGAGTTCTCCTCCCCTATTACCCCTCAGAAAAATAGAGTAGTGGAAAGGAAAAACAGGACTATCCAAGAATCTGCTAGGGCCATGATTCATGCAAAGAAATTACTTATGCATTTTTAGGCTGAGGCTATGAACACAACCTACTATGTTCACAACAGAGTGACCTTGAGAAAAGGAACTTCTTCCACCCTGTATGAAATGTGGAAAGGAAGGAAGCCAATAGTGAAGTACTTTCATGTTTTTGGGAGCAAGTGTTACATCTTGACAGATCGAGAACAAAGGAGGAAAATGGATCCCAAAAGTGATGAAGGCATTTTCCTGGGATACTCTATCAACAACAAAGCTTATAGAGTATACAACACCAGAACAAAAGTCTTGATGGAATCCATTAATGTTATCATTAATGATCAGCATGAAGAAACTAATGTCATTGAGGATGTTGAAACATTCCTTGAGACACCTACTGAGGACATGGTCAATACTGAAGAGGTTCAAAATAGACAGCCAGATTCTGAATCAGAATCTCCCAACAAAGATCCCTCTATTAGGATTCTGAAAGATCATCTCAAAGATATTATCATTGGAGACCCCGCCAGTGGTGTAAGGACCCGAGCTAGAGAAATCATCTCAAATTCATGCTTTGTATCCAAAAATGAACCCAAAAATGTAAAGGAGGCCTTAACTGATGAATATTGGATCAAGGCTATGCAAGATGAGTTAGAACAGTTTGAAAGGCATAAAGTGTGGGAATTGGTTCCAAGACCAGAAAGAACTAACATCATTGGAACCAAGTGGATTTACAAGAACAAGTCAGATGAACAAGGAGTTGTGATCAGAAATAAGGCTAGATTGGTGGCACAAGGCTACACTCAAGTAGAAGGAATTGATTTTTATGAAACTTTTGCACCTGTTGCAAGGCTAGAATCAATCAGGCTTTTGTTAGGTATTGCCTGCATTCTAAAGTTCAAACTATTCCAGATGGATGTAAAAAGTGCCTTCCTAAATGGATACTTAAATAAGGAAGTGTATGTAGAACAACCCAAGGGATTTGATGAACCTAATTTACCAAACCATGTGTACAAGTTGAAGAAAGCTCTCTATGGATTGAAGCAAGCTCCTAGGGCTTGGTATGAAAGATTGACTGAGTTTTTTTACTACCCATGGATACAGGAAAGGAGGAATAGACAAGACCCTCTTTGTGAAAAATGAGGATGGAAAACTCATGGTTGCTCAAATCTATGTGGATGACATAGTCTTTGGTGGAATGTCTGAGAAATTGGTTAAAAAGTTTGTCAATCAGATGCAATCTGAGTTTGAGATGAGTTTGTGAAGAGAACTAACTTACTTTCTTGGGCTGCAAGTCAAGCAAATGGAGGAATCTATATTTCTCTCCCAAAGTAAGTATACCAAAAGCATAGTCAAAAAGTTTGGCTTGGATAATGCTGGTCACAAAAGAACACCTGCACCTACTCATCTAAAGTTATCAAAAGATGAAAGTGGGGCTAGTGTTGATCAAAGCTTGTACAGAAGCATGATTGGCAACCTTTTGTATCTAACAGCCAGCAGACCTGATATTTCCTTTGTAGTTGGTGTGTGTGCTAGATATCAAGCAGATCCTAAGGTAAGTCACATAAATCATGTCAAAAGAATTTTAAAATATGTGAATGGAACTTGTGACTATGGTATACTCTACTCTCAAGGGTGTGATCCTACATTATCTGGATATTGTGACTGGAAGTGCTGATGATAGAAAAAGCACCTCTGGTGGATGCTTCTTCTTAGGGAACAACCTCATATCTTGGTTCAGCAAAAAGCAAAATTGTGTCTCATTATCCACTGCTGAAGCTGAATACATAGCAGCTGATAGTAATTGTTCTCAGCTGGTCTGGATGAAGCAAATGTTAACTGAATACAATGTCACTCAGGGTGTCATGACATTGTACTGTGACAATCTCAGTGCTATCAATATTTCCAAGAACCCAATACAGCATAGCAGAACTAAGCACATAGATATAAGACATCACTTCATAAGAGACCTTGTGGAAGACAAAGTGATTTCCTTGGAGCATGTGTCCACTGAACTACAACTAGCTGACATCTTTACAAAGGCTCTAGATGCTGCTCAATTTGAGAATCTAAGAGGAAAATTGGGTATTTGCATGTATGAGGACAAATAGCAATTACTGGCACGTGAGAGTTTTAAAACTTCAATGCAATCCACGGCCTTGACCACAAAAAACTCTCCATTCCATGCAAACGTGCTACATCACTACATATACAATTTTCTCTTCCTCCTCCACTCTACATAATTCTTAGTCTGCACTCCGCAACAAGATGTCCTTCCATCATGATGCCACTTCATCCAAGACCCCTTCCAAATCCTCAAAAGATGCCTCTCCCACTGCTGAAGAACCCAAGAACAAGTATCCTCCTCCCACTACTGAAGAACTTAGGCAAATCAGAAACAGGGAAGGCTCAGCATACATGGACAAATCCATTGGGGAAATTGTTGATGATATACTCAAGAAAGGACTGCCCTTTCGGGGCATCACCATTCCCCTGGCTCGCAGGGATCCACCTCAAAATTCTGATATGCTAGAGAACGATCCTGATGACATTAATAAGGACATCTCACTATTAGATTCAGATGACAGTGATTCCAGTTCCTCTGAGGAAGAATAATGTGGGCTGATAGACTGTAGTGGAGCTCAGACTGCTAGTTACTAAGCTAATGACATGTGTTGCTGGTTTGAATTTTTTATTTGTGTTACGCTTAT
This sequence comes from Lathyrus sativus, assembly GCA_963859935.3. Taxonomy (NCBI): domain Eukaryota; kingdom Viridiplantae; phylum Streptophyta; class Magnoliopsida; order Fabales; family Fabaceae; genus Lathyrus; species Lathyrus sativus. The sequence goes on along the minus strand of OZ012741.1, from coordinate 421,802,268 downwards.
GTTCTTGTTGTGACAGCTTGACTTTGTGATGCTCTCCATGAGCATTTTTTTGTTTGTAATGACCCTAAACATGTGTAATGTTACTCATTATGATCTATACTTCTATTAGTTTGATCTTAATTTGTGGCTAAAAAGGGGGAGAGAGTGTTAGATAACAACAGTTAGTGATGTGTGAGTTCCTAATGAGTATAGGAATGTATGTTAGATATATGTATGTTCCTTGATGGAACCTAGTAGTATTGTAGCTGCTAATAGAGTGTGTTTCTGCAAGGTGTTTGCAAAATGTATGTGGATGTGCAACTCTTCATGGGGATTAACATAGGATGTTGTGCTTCACAGGTGATTGTGCACTTCAGGATGTCATCCTGAATGTTATAACATCCAGAGCAGACTGGATGAATATGTGTGACTGTAGGGTGTCTGCAGGTTGTGTGCACTGATGTGTTGTGCATCATGTTGCACCCCAAATTTTAACCCCTTAGATCCTCATCATCATTGTAGGATCATATTCACTTGATTAACTAACCTTAACCCATTTTCAGTTTATCTTTGTTAAGATGCAGATGAAGTAGGGTTCCGTACCGTCAAAATCGAGATTTCGACGGTCTGATCAGTCAATGTTTTGGTTTGATTCAACTTCAAATAAGTCTCCAAATCATCAAGAGTACAAAATTGGATCAAGTATGGATTCAATTTGAGGTGGTCAACCGGGGACTGAGAACAGTGCAATTTAAGGTACCCGATTAGGGTTTTCGACTAGGAAAAGTCAACCGTAGTTTGAATTTTGATTTAAAGAGTATTTCAATGGTGGTATCAAGGTCTATTAAGTTCCTATGGCTTAGTAAAGTCCATCCAAAGAGTTTCAAGTCCTCAAAATACCCGGAACATCAACAGTCGACCCGGTAGCCACTGATCGATCGTTCGGTTGATCGAAAAGTCAACTCTTCACTCATGAGGAATTTGACCTCAAGATGGGAATAAAAAATGGTCCTAATGACATATTACACCTACCCATGAAGTTTCATGACCATTGGATCAAGGGTTAGGGAGTAATCGCAAAAGTTGGGAAATTAAGGTTTTGAAAAGGGAAAAGCCATAACTCCTTAACCACACAAGGGTTTTTGACCTAGTTTCGAGGGGAATGAGTTCCTAACACAAGCATAAATATTGTAGTACCTAATTGGGGCTTTCTAAAAAGTACAAGTGGGTTCCATAACTCTTCCTGGTTAGAGAGAACCGAGGTCCACAAGTTGGCAAAAACTCACATTGGCAAAACCAGGTCAACATGAGATTTTTTGATTCCAAAACCTCTCCAAATCGATGCTAATCAAAGAATAAGCCTCATTTATGATGTTTACATTGTTAATAAACATGTTTAACATCAATTCCCACAAAAATGGACCAAAGATCAAAGGAAATCATTATTTAATGCAAGTTGTAAAAGTGAATAGTGAAGAAAGAGAAAAAAGGTGGCTACCCTTGTCAAATCATCAACTTTAATTCAACAAGTCACCTTCTATCCTATCAAACATGATGAAAAAATCTATGGGGTATGGAGAATATCTTATTAGAGTGTCTTAAAGACAAGTATGAAGATTGCATTGGAAAACTCAAAGATTTTCATGATGGAAGGTTAAAATTGGCAATTTGCTTCACTTTTGCCCATACCTTGATCCAAGGCCTTTGGCTATAAATAGAACTCACTTCCTACATCAAAAACACACCATTTCTATTCTATAAACCATCTAGAAATCTCTCCCTTACACAATCACCAAATTCTTGCAAAATCTCACTAAGTCTCCAAAATCCCTCAAAATATATTTTTGCAAAACACCTTCCAAAACCATTTCCAAACTTTTTCCAACTCAAGAAACACTTCAAACACATCAAATATGATGTATTGAAGCTATCCAAATCACTTCCACACTTATGTAACAAGGTTTGAGTGAGTTGGTATTTGAAACCTTTGGATTTTAGAGTTTTTCCTTCATTTACAAGGCATTTCGTCCACTAGCTTGCTTGGAGGTTGTTTGGAGTATCTATTCATCAACCTAGGAACATTTGAAGACCTTGTAAGAGCTCTCAATATCTCTGGTTTTCTTATTGCTTAAGCTTGCTTCAAGAGGTAAACCTAAAACTCATAAATGTGAACTTTCTACTTGCATTTCACATGCTACCATGAATGTTTTTAGGGTTTTCACCTTCCTATCTCTCATTTATTCATTTCAAAACTTTAATTTTATTCTCTTTTGAGTTTTATTTTAAAGTTATGATTTTGGCTTGTTAGCATCCTTGTGTACTTGATTTTGACTAAAACTCTTGCTTGTAAGCATTTGTGTTTGATCTTCTCTTAAAACTTGAAAGTTTTCCCCATGAAGTTTTTAAACTTCTCACTTACATTTGTTGTGACATTATTTGATTACGCTTGATAATTGTAATTACATATGGCATCTTGTAAGCTCTAAGAAACCATTCTTTGTCAAGATACATCTTTATCTTTGTTAAGATCCCCTGCCATCTTTGTTAAGATATATCCCCATCTTTGTTAAGATATGTTTGTGGTTGTGACTTCCTTATGCTTAAGTCTCGTAAGAACTTACCCTTCTTAATATTGTAATATCCTGATACTTGCTTTGGTTGTGACCATCTATCTTGATTGAAATCATTAATATTGTAATATCTTAATGTTTGCTTTGGTCGTAACCATTTACCTTGATTGAAATCATTGATATCGTAATATCTTAATGTTTATTTTGGTTGTAACCATTTATCTTGATTGAAAAACTTGCTTATTGTAATATGCTTGATCATTCTTGGTTGTAACCATATCCCTTATATTCATCATGTGTGAATGTTTATGCTTTGTTAAGTTTACTTTCCCCAAGTGATGGAACTCTTTAGTTCTCATCCAAGTTGCGTCATCTTTTCCCTTCCAAAGGAAAGTCTCTCTATTGACCCTTGGGTCATAGATAGCTCATTAAACTCATAGGTCTGGATAGAACCTTCACCCTCTTTTGGTCTGGAAAGAACCAATAGACCCTTATTCTGTAGTTCGTGCCCGAACTACGACCGCTCTGATTTCTCATTGGACAATGAGAATACGTAGGCACAAGATGCGATATCTTGACGAGCAACCTTCCCCCTTTCTCCCACCTTTTGGTCTGGATAGAACCAATTGGTCTCACAACGTAGAACTTTAGGATAGAGTTTGGTTAACTCTATGTAAGAATCATGGACATGATTACTTACTCCCCTTTCTTGAGTGTACAATGTAGATCTAGAGAGTTTTCTTAAACTCTACACAAGCATGGATATGTTTGTTCCCCTTTGAACCTTGATCATAATCGAGTGTTCTTCAACCCTAGTGAGGTGAACTACGATTGCTCTGATTCTATCCTAGTTAGGATACGTAGGCAGAGGACGCGATGTCTTTGCGAGCAAGCTTAGAAACTATCCTTAGGTTTTAACCTATACCCTTTACCCAATCCCAATTCCAAACCTTAGCAAACATTTACCAACTTAGCATGCAAACAAACAAAAGGTTCTTGTAGAGTACTACAGATGTTTAGGATGTGAAATACCTACCCTATGCATAACCAACCCCCGATCCCCGAATCTCTTAGCGTTGTTGTTACATCGCGAAAAGGGTTTTTCTTTCTTTAGACCTTTCATTTGGATAAATTAAAGTCCGGTTGTAATTTAAGAATTAAAGATTCAAGTTAATCAATAGCTTGGTATCACGATTCTCACTGCAACACATCCGTTGAAGGGGAGTAACCCAGAATGTTACTCAACATATGGTGGCATCTGTAGTACTGACTAACAGATGGTTATGTGTGAACAGGTCGATCCTGAGAGCTAACAATATGAGTGTGTAGACAACACTGATAGTGTGTAGCTAGTAGCTTTCCTGCATGTTGTGTTATACTTTTGCTGCTTGTAAACTCTAATATGTTGACAGGGTGTTTTAGCCAAAAATTTGCCAAAGGGGGAGTTTGTATATGCTTTTGATTGACTTTATTTTATGGCAAAACATTAATGTATGAGTAAATGTCATAACTGATGTTAGGACATACATGAAAAGTGTTATGCAGGGAAAGCTAAGAGTAAGTGAAGTTGAATGTCATGACTGAATATTACGACATTGATCGTATGACATCAGGGCGCGCAGGGTTTGTTTTTCTGTTATTAGCTCATGTTATACTTCAGGAAACAATCCAGGAAGCATAGTTATTTTAGGCGACATAACAGGCATTGCTGAGGATAACATAAAAGACTCCTGACCTGATGATAAGTGCGCAGCTTCATGAAGAGAGGTTATCTTGGGTAAACCTAGTTTCTCCATCAAGGCCCAAAGCAAGTCTGTTGCTATAAATAACAGAAGGATCATTCCTAATAGGGCAGAGCTTGAAGAGAGAGCTTCAAGAGAGAGATTGGAGAGTGTGATTTGTGAGTGAAGAGGTTTGCTCTTCACGTGTGTCTAGGAGTCTTAGGATTCCTTGTGTGCCAAGCAATTGTATGTTGTATAATTGCTTTGGTTATTGTGTATGAACAAGTGTGTTCATTGTGTCACTGGAAGCTGTTAAGCAAGAGTGTGTATCACTTGATCAAAGTTGTGAAGTAAGATCAAGGTGTGTTTGAAGTGAGTCTTCATATCTGTTTTGTAATTATGTATTGATATCATTGCGGTGATTGAGGGGGAGTGAGTGGGTATACTCAGGTCTAGTGGTCTCTAGGATGAAGTGTCATTGGGTAGGTCTTAAGTGAAGAGTGCAAACTAGGATTGTTTGACTCTGAATTAATTCTACTGATAGTGAATTTCCTCCCTGGCTTGGTAGCCCCCAGATGTAAGTGTGATTGATACTGAACTGGGTGAAAAATTACTTGTATTATTTACTGCTTTCCATTCACAGCTTATTATTAAGTGCAGTAGTCTATGTTATAGTGGATGTCATAACATCCGTGATAACATCCATCGTGTGCTTGCCAGAATTTCAAGAAGGGATGGTGGTCATTCCTTGATCAAAGATGTGTTATACATTCCAGGAATTAAGTGTAATCTCTTAAGCATTGGTTCATTGCTTGAGAAGAATTACATGATTCGCATGGAAAACAAGATTTTGTGCGTTTTGGACCAAAACAGTGTTTTAGTCCTTAAAGCTCTTATGGCTGGAAATAGAACTTTCAAGATAGAGTTGAGAGTGGTGGAGTATAGGTGTCTTGCTACAGCGGCAAGTCGAGAAGAGTGGTTAGGGCACTACCTTCTTATGCATCTCAATTTTCGCAATCTCAAAGCGTTACAACAAAATGGTATGGTTACCGAGTTGTCACACATTAATATTCTAGCCGAGTTATGTGAAGAATGTGTGAAAGAAAAAACACAAGGGGAGTTTTACCAAGGATGCGGGTCATAGGACCAAGGCTCACCTTGAGGTGGTGTATTCCGATGCATGCGGGCCAATGCAAGTTGACGCGTTGGGTGGCAATAGGTACTTTGTCACATTTATCGAAGATTTTAGTAGAAAGCTAAGGACTTAACTTATCAAGAGGAAAGATGAGGTTTTTGATGTGTTCAAGAAGTTTAAGTCCATGGTGGAAAGGCAATGCGGTCAAAAACTCAAAGTGCTCAAAACGGACGATGGAGGTGAATATGTCTCGAATGACTTTGGGAAGTTTTGTGACCAAGAGGGGATAGTGCATGAGGTTGTACCAACCTATACACCACAACAAAATGGTGTTACCGAGAGAAAGAATTGATCGATGATGAACATGTTTCGTAGCATGTTAAGTGGAAAGGAACTTGTCGAAAGAGCTATAGGGAGAAGCGGTCTCTACAACCACCTATTTGTTGAATAGGTGCCCTACTAAGAAGCATGATAAGCTGACACCTGAAGATGTATGGTCCAGATTCAAACCGAATCTAAGCCACTTGAGAGTTTTTGGTTTGGTGGCGTATCGACATGTGCCGAATCAACTTAGAAAGAAGTTGGACGACAAGGGTGAAGAAATGATATTGGTTGGATATCATTCTATTGGAGGATACACGTTGTTTGATGCATAAAATCAAAGAATTGTAATCAGCCACAACGTGATTTTTGACGAAATTAGAGCTGCAAAACCAAGTGTAACCGGTTACACCCATCCAATTCATTCTAGTGTAACCGGTTACCAGCAGGAAAAATAAAGTTCCAGTTTTGTATGTCCAAATGTAACAGGTTACACCCAGCCAATTCATTTTGGTGTAACCAGTTATCAGCAGAATAGACAATCTAGATTTGTTTTTTCTGATCCTGAAAGTTTTGGAACAACCATGCAACCACTGATTGAGGTCCGAAATGAAGAGAATGTTATACAATCAACAAGACAAAGGGTGTTACCTCAAATACTCCCAGAATGTAAAAGATTCTGAGACAACGAAATCAATGATGTTGGTGATTTCGTCCACTTTGCGCTTATGTCTGAATCTGAACTGGTGAACATGGAAGAGACTCTAAGCGATTCAAAATGGATTTGTGCAATGAAGGAGAAGCTAAAGTCTAATGAAAAAATGGTACTTGGGAGTTGGTTGATTTACCGTTTGGAAAGAAGTCAATTGGTGTTCGATGGGTCTATAAAGTGAAGGCAAATCCCAAAGGCGAGGTGATCAAGCATAAGACTCGACTGGTAGCAAATAGATTTTTGCAACATGAAGGTATAAACTTTGAGGAGGTTTTTTCACCTGTGACTAGGCTAGAAACCATCCGATTAGTTGTTGGCATTGCAAATAACAACGATTGGACGATATATCAAATGGACGTCAAATCTGCGTTTTTGAACGGTCCACTTGATGAAGAAGTTTATGTTGAGCAGCCACCCGGATTTGTAGTAAAGAATCAAGAGATGAAGTTCTACAAATTGAATAAAGCATTATATGGTTTGAAACAAGCTCTAAGAGCTTGAAACAAACACATTAACGACTTTTTAATTAATATTGGTTTCAAGCGGTGCTTGTCCGAACATAGAGTGTATGTGAAAACGGATGCGAATGATGGCACGATCATTCTTTGCTCGTATGTTGATGATTTATTGATTTCCGACAGCTATAAGAAGAGTATCTCTAAGTTCAAGAGTGAACTTATGGATTAATTTGAGATGACGGACCTTGGTATTATGACATATTTCCTTGGCACAAAGTCAAAAGCGGGACTGCTCATGCATCAAAGGAGATATGCTCTTGAGATCTTGAAGAGACGTGAAATGGAGCATTATAATGCGATCATTACACCATGTGTAGCAAGGTTTCAGCTGTCCAAGAGTAAGGATGAGCAAGATATGGATCCAACGCAATATAGGAGATTGATTGGACCATTGCGATATTTGTGCAATAAGCGACCGGGCTTGGCATTTAGTGTCGGTACTGCTAGTAGATTCATGGAGATGCCGAAGGTGTCTCGCTTGACAGTGGTTAAGAGGATCCTTAGATATGTTAAAGGAACTCTTGGTAGCAGAATTCTCTTTCCCGCATCAGATATGAGTTAAAATTGTGATTTACTTGGTTTCAACGATTCCAATTGGTGTGGTGATAAGGATGATAGAAAGTCAACGGCTGGATACATTTTTTATGTTTGGTAGGACACCAATGTCTTGGTATTCAAAAAAGGAACCATGGTAGCACTCTCGTCTTGTGAGGCTGAGTATATTGCGACATCGTTATGTGTGTGTCAGACTATGTGGCTCATGAATCTATTGAAGGAGTTGGGTAGCAATGAGAGTGAGGCTACTATACTTCTTGTTGATAATGTTTCCGCAATAAATCTTGCGAAGAATCTGATTGCACATGGAAGAAGCAAGCACATAGAGATGCGATTTCATTATTTGAGGGAGTTAGTGAGTGAAGGCAAGCTAAGATTGCGATATTGTTGGAGTGAAGATCAAGTGGTGAATTTTTTACTAAGGGAGTAACAAATAAGGTGTTCAAGAGATTGAAGGTGAGCTTGAACATGTTAGACTTGAAACAATTGAAATGAGGTGGTGTGTTGAAAACAGTTTTTTTTTGTTGTTGATATTTTAGTTGTGATAACTGGTTACAGGATATGTGGTAATCGATTACATGGTGAGACAGAAGCGTAGGTTGGTTTCTGGAATGGAATGTAACTAATTACCGGTTATATTTTCTTAAAAGGTCTTCCTATCGGATATTCCAATGACAATTTTTAAGAATTTTAAATAAAAAAAAAATTATATAAAAAAAATTAACTATTTTCCAATGAATTAAATATGTATCTCTAAAAAACAACTTAATATTTTAAATTTTAAAAAGTGTTTTTGAAGCATTAATTAGCATTTCTCTTTCTTGAAATTGTTTTAGATGACTTCTAAAGCATCTACCAAAAAAGTCGGTGAAGGCTGAAGATAGTCAAAATTCTTAAAAATGGTTTAGAATTTTTGGAATGAATTTTATTCCTCTAAAGTGAATAGTTATGGTCCGTAAAAGTTATTTCTAATAGTCAATGACAAAATTGTTAGATAGAACATTTTTTATATATTTGAAACTAAAATCTCCCATTTATATGAATTTTTAAGTGGTATTAGTGGGATTCAGCAATCTCCCACTTATTTGAATTTTAAGTGGTATTTGTGTGATTCAGATTTGCTGCAGTAAAATAATCCACACGCATTGTGGGATTCAGATTTGCTACAGTAAAATAATCCACACGCATTTAAGTATATTTGACCGTTTGATCAAGATCAGATGATTCAAATTTATAGATCATTTTAGAAAAATTAAAGCTGTTTCTTACAAGCCATGAGATCAAGATCAAACGGTTAATATTATCTTGACAACGTGAATGCATGAAATCCCCTGACAGTAGAGATTCAAGTTCGTATTTGTCACCGGTCTACAAACCCGAAAAATAATGAATAGGATCAGGGAGGGTTTATTCATACTCTAAATGGGATATGAAAATGTTGTAGTTTTGTGGAAATATATTACTCTTCATATGAAGTGACAGAAAATTCAAATCCTATTCTCAAACTCTGAAACGGTCCATCTGTATAGTTCTGCAACTGTACCAAAAACATAACTATATATTGACATTGAAAACAAACACATAAACTTTGCTTCATGTGAAATGGATCAAGAAAACAAGTGAATGCTAATAAAATAACTAGATTTAGTTCATTATCCTACCTCATTCTGAATCTTGATTTCAACAAAACCATATCCATATATGTAAGAGCTAAACTATTAGTTTAGCTTCCCACTTCCACCACATGTTAAACATGATCTGCTAGAAGAGCATTTTGTACAGTAGCTCCACTTCTTCGGAAGCCTGGTGCATGTAATCGTCGAGTTTAATGGTAAACTCGAAATTGTAAAATTTAGACAAAATCAGAGATGAGAAAATTGTACCCGTCTGTGAATCGAGTAGCCATGTTTTTAGATAGATCTCTTGCCCTCTGAGCACTTGCATCGGAACGTTTCCGAAGCACAAATCCTTCACCTTTGCAGGCTGAACATACGCCAGAACCTCCACAATCTTCGCATTCTTTGAGTTCAATCTTTAACTGTTTCATATGAAAAGTTTGACACACAATTCAATTGAACTGAAGATGAGAAATTTCTAGTTATCAAGGAGCTATTCTCTCTATCTTCATCATATATTATTACATGCTGTTAATAAAATAAAATAAAATTGTTTATCCGAGTTGCATCACATGGAACCGGCTAGTTTTCTCGGACTTGTGCTGCGCGCAGATCCAATTCGCTACTTCTAGCCTAGTTTTGGAATAATTGACACGAATGAATGATCTATTTAGATACTATTAAGTACTGACACAAACTTAGACATCATCGGCCTCAGCACTGACAACAATACATTGACAATATTTTAATAAACGAGGATGAATATAAACTACACTTGGTTCTGTCGTGTCGTGTTGGACATTGTAAACGTCTTCAAGTTGAAGTGTTTGTGCTAATAATAATTATTTTATTGCTACTAGCAACAAAAATGGATTACTTACTTGTGTGGACTCAGAAGTTTTGGATCTCTGTACAAGAAGAGTGGCTGCTGCACCAACAAAAGTTGCAGCTACAGCCACTGAAACCGCTGTCTCAGGCAGTGAAGAGGAGATTGTGAATGATCTCCTTTGTAATTGTGACTTCCCATCTTTCACATCTGATCAAGATATAAAATCAGAGCAGAAAATACAGATTTATTTTTCATTTTACAACATCAACGGAAAGGTAGCCATAAGTTTTTATGTGATCTTTTGCTAAGGGTCAGTATAAGATAACTTCAAGATGCCTTACAAATGATTTAACTATACCAATGAGCTAAAAAAAATAAGTGATTGAAACAAAAGTGTGAAGTCATAGCATTTTTGAACTAATTTTAACTCCAAGTGGTAGTTTATATCATAAATCATCGGTCTTAAATTTTTGGAGGCTTTTTGTAGGTTAGTCACAGTTTAACCATGACAAAATAATTAGAAATTCTATTTAACCCTGTTTTAACAATGACAAAGATTTTATGATGTCCTATTTAGGTAGGATTTAATCGTGACAAATTTTGAGTCTGTGGGATAGCCCGCCTTGTACACCCTCAAAAACGGTGGTAAATGATGAACTATTGAACAACATATTCTTATAAGCTTTTGGGCAGAGTAACATGACAGTAAGGAATGGATTCAGATTATTTCAGAAGACAGGAAGCAACATCCACCATTGTATTAAAATAAAAAATCAAGTAGTTGTTAAGATAATGAATCTAAGGCTATGTTAGGATAACATAAAATGAATGGAGCGGAATGGAGTGGAGTGGAATATAGCGGAATGGAACAGAGTGGAATATAGCGGAATGGAGCATAGCAGAATGAAAATTCCATTTCAACGTTCAGAAATTTTATGACATATCAAGGCAAATTCTTCGTTCCACCCAAATCAGAGTGGAAGAAATATGACGGTAAGTGATGAAATAGAATGAAATCTATACCACTCCACTCTGCTCTGCTCTATCTGATTTTTAATGATTCAAACACTAGAATACCACTTTATTTCATCCCATACCGTTGATTCCGTCAATCCAAACAAGAGATAAAGAGTTTACTTAACATTTGACAACATTCAGATCAATCCAATTATACCAAAACTAAATAAAACTTGTCTAAATTTGACAAAATCTACACTTTAGAATCTCAACAAAATCACCATATCAATATGATTCCATCAAATCCATTGACAATCCAAACATGCACTCAAAACAAACTTCATAACAATTGAGAAAAACTGCATCATAAATGACCCACAGAACAAGAGTGATAAGATAATAATGACTTAATTTTCGAGCAGCATTAATTGGTGAGGAAGAAGTTAAAATCTCACTCTGAGAGAAGCGGTGAAGTGATATAGGGCGCTGCACAACTACAACCATTTAGATAATTTTCTTGCTCTGTTTCTGTCCACCAACCGGTACCGTTTTAGCTTTCTTATCTTTTAAAATTGTTCTCAAGTTCTTGTTGTTGATAGCTAAGTATAGAAATATTGGTGAAATGAAAAGAAAAGGGAGGGAGTAATGACAAAAATGTGGGGGTTATAATTAGTTTTTCTATTAGAAACAATAACTTTAAAATGGTTATTAGATAATTTTTATACGAAATAATACAAAATAAATCTTATTTTGAAATATATTTTATAAAAATTGATTAAATGTGAAAAATTAATTTATTTTATTTGTTAAAAGGGAGTGCATATAGTATCAACATGAATTAATTGTAGTAGAGTTATAGTTCATTAATGTCATTCAATTTTGATATAAACATTAAATAAGATTTTATTTGGTATAAAAAGAGGGCCTAAGCTTGGAAGACAATAAAAGTTAAACTTTTAAATAGACCATTTTAGGTATACAAAATTATAAAATTATAAGAAAAAATAAATGACAGAGATTATTAAAAAAAAATCCACAAGACAAAACAACGAAAAAAATTCATAGAAAAGACTATGGTTTGCAAGCCAAATTGCAAATTTGTTTCCCTCTTGCCAATTATGTTGAACTAAGATATGCTAATCTAACGCTAAAAGGTTGCACATACGCCTCGCAAATAAGGAACCCTCATAACAAGGTATTAGTTAGCTAGAATCATGTCTTTTGGAATTTTAGAATCACTCTATACAAAGAGACCTGAAATACAACCTTTTTAAGCCTGTTGTGATATATTTGTGAGAGCATTCAAATAGGATGACATATTCTCTTTGTTATGCACCCGCCTCATGAGACATTGCACTTATCCATTATGTAGCGTGGAGGCTCTCCCTAAGGATAAATGTGAATAATATTGTTTATCAGTCCCTAACCGCATGTATGAAGGCGTGTCATAACTTCCTAGAAAATAGGCGGTTAACAACTTTCACTAGTCAAGAGAGAGCAGTTACCCATTCTTAAGGGTTTTCTAAATTTTAGGCCTCTAAACCTCTATAAATATCTCAACCTTCGGTTCGAGGGAGACAAATCATAACACATTTAGAATATTGCATAAACACAGAGTTTTTCACCTCATGTGAGTTGACTCTATCTATAATCAGAAACACCACCAAATTTGAGTACTTGCCGTCGCGAGAAACCCCTGAACCAACAGACTAATATTTAGGATTCTGGTCATCCCTACCAACATAGGTATATCACGCAATATGTTTTTTTTGACAAGTATTGTGGTGTCCACAGTTGCCCCCAATAAAACTAACTTAAATGACACCTTTCTTTACCATCACAATTTCAATATTTGCTGAAACCTCCACTCCTAGACCTAGTTGTTTCCAAACATGGTTGTTAGGATAGTGCAATCTCCCACGTCAGAGGGCACTGAAGGTAACAGTAATTTCAATGCTTTGGTAGAGATGTATGATGTCATGGAATAAATTTGTTGCCAAAATCAAAGCTTGGAAGATAATGTCGTCAACATTCAACCATACAAACAGGAGGCTAACCCTCTAGAAGAGGTGGAAGTATTGGACCCTCAGCCACTTTCAGATTAAATATGGAAAATACTTGTTCCTGAAGGTTTCGAACCTACCTCTTGGGCATAATGATCCTTATGAAAAAATCACCTTCATCAACACAAAGATGTTAATCATCAGAGTGTCTTATTTCCTGAAATGCAAGCTTTTGTATGGCACTTTCAGAGACGCGATCTTATGGTGGTATATGGTCCTACCTCGAGCTTCTATCACCAGTTATCAGGAGCCGGTGAAGAAACTCGTGCACCAGTTTATAGCCAATTAACATAGAAGGATGTGCACCACCAGGCTTGTTTAACATATGCCATAGTCCCTCAGAGTTATTAAGGGAATACCCCGCCCGCTTCAATAAAGTCATCATAAGGGTCGTCCACCCAAACAACGAAATGTTTGTAGGGGCGTTTGAGAATGATCTCAAAGCGTAACACTTCAATGAGTCTCTCGCCCAAAGGTCATCATCTTCGTTAATAGAGGTGGTCACAAAGGCTGAATTCTACATAAAGAGAACACTGAGAAAATGTGTGATGTGTGAAAGAGCGTGCGTCTAGCGCAGAAGGTTCACATCACCCATGGAAGAGCACCTATACCTCGTCCATCAAGGACAAATTCACATTCAAGCGAGTAGGTAAGATGGTGGAGAGCTTCACACCCTTGAACACTCTTCGTGAATGGATCTCTCGAGAAGTTATCCACTTGTATGACATCCTTGTGCCTCCTACCCTAAAAGTAGAAGTTATGGGACCTAATCCAGGAAGATTGTGTAAGTTGCATTGAGTCAAAGAGAACCATACAAAAGTCTGTTACTAGCTCAAGAAGAAGATCAAGAACCTGATTGAGGAGGGTGACCTCAAGAAGTATGTCGAGAGCGACCACTCCCAAGGGTCGGGCGAGTCAGACTCTCGAGGGCGGGATGACGCAGAAATCCCTAAATCTTGAAAAGGGAAGGATCCATATAAAGAAGAGGACAAACAATCATACGCCATATCAAGAGGATTTGTTGGGGGCGACGAGACCAGCTCTGGCCACAAATAGTATGCCTGCTAGGTATTGAATAAAGAGGATCTCCCTAAGGGGTTTCCAAGGAAGGCGAGACTAAGACATCAAAAACTGAGATCCTCTCTTTTAAAAAAGATACAGTAGATATCCACCATCACAATGACGATCTCATGGTCATCACAATTAGGTGTGATAACTGGGAGATCAAGAGAGTTCTTGTGGATCAAGGGAGATCCGCTGATATCCTGTACTGGGAGAAAATTGAGAGGACGTGCATCAACTCAGAAGATATAAAAGCTTTCAAGGGATCACTCGTTGGATTGTCTGGGGAGAAAGTTCAAGTGAAAGGCTACATCACGTTGAATTCCACCTTTATGGTGGGAGAAAAAACAAATGAGATCAAGTTCAACTACCTAGTAATAGACTCACCATATTCTTATAACATGATTATAGGGCGTCCAACTTTTAATCAAATGGGCGCCTTCCTGTCTGTCTACTTTGTATTTATGCATGAAATACTCGCTCTCCAGTCGACGGGTCGGATTCACCCAAGGAGACCAAGAAATTTTATGTAGAAAGTCTTAAGTTGAAAAGGATTCAAATGCTGGACATGGATACCATGAAAACTAGTCCGAAAATCAAGAAGCTAGAAGAATCTCGACGAGATGAACAGTGTAACACCCCCAAAATAATTAAAATATTATTATTATTGTATTTCTTAAATTTTTATTTCAGTTTTATTTTATTTTTGTAATTCTTTATTATTATTATTATTATTATTTAAAAAATAAAAATATATAACTGGTTAATGGAAAATAAAGTAAAAATGAGTTGATAAGACAAAAATGCTAGTGGAAGTGTGAATAGAAATAAACATTATTATTATTATTATTATTATTATTATTATTATTATTATTATTATTATTATTATTATTATTATTATTATTATTATTATTATTATTATTATTATTATTATTATTATTATTAAATTAGAATTAAAAGAAACTAAAAATCATATTTTTAGGAAAAAGATTAAAAAAAAGGAACTAGAAAGAGAAAGGACGAGGAGAAAAACATGTATCATATGAGAAAAAGACAGAAAACCCTAATCACCCTCTTATTCTCAAGAAAACCTTCTTCTCCAATAATCTAAGAGATAAAACTCAAATTCACCAAAAGAGTCGCGGTAGAGATTGTACAAGGAAATTTGTCACAATCGTTGAAAGTTTTGCAGAGAAAATAACAAGGTAAATGGGATAGGTTTTTCTATAACGAGTATTTTAGTGTTTCAGGTAGTGGGGTTTTCCTTAAACTCCGGCTTCGGCCGAACTCCTTGTGAAAATTCCCATAAGATATGATTTGTTTTAAACCATAGATTGAGGTTTGCAAGGAATTTTCTTAAATAATGCAAAATGAGTTCGACATGTTCATGATGGGAGAGCTAAAATATTTTCTAGGACTTCAAATCCATCAAACAAAATAAGGAACATTCATAAATCAAGATAAATAGTGCAAAGAGCTACTAAAAATATTTATATGTAAAAGTATAAAATATTATAAACACCAATGTCAACATCATGCTCCTTAGACAAAGACGAAGACGGAAAACTAGTTGATGAACAAAAATATCGAGGTATGATCGGATCTTTTCATTATCTGACTGTATCTCTTCCACACATTATGTTTGTTGTGTGTATGTCTGCATGCTTTTAAGAATCCCCAAAAGAATCACATCTCAACGTCGCCAGGCGCATTATGAGATATCTCACCGGCACACAACAAATGGGTCTATGGTACCCCAAAGGAGCGGATTGTAACTTAGTGGGCTACTTCGACTTTGATTTTGCTGGGTGCAGATTGGATAGGTAAAACCCCAATGGTACATGTAATTTACTCGAAAACTCACTTGTCTCTTGGTGTCGCGGCGCAAAAAATATATGAGCGCGTCGCACGCTCGATGATATAACAGAGTTGCCACCGAAATTTATTTATAATAGAGGAAAGGGAAAATATCAATAAAATCCAAGGGAAAAAGAAACGATAAAGGGAGTTGGTTATGCGAGGGGAATGTATTAGCATCCTTCACATTCGTTGTACTAAACGGGAACCATTTTGCTTACTCTTTGCATGGATGAGTGTTATTATCTAAAGGTTACTTGCGGAAGGGGAAAATAAGTTTTAAATAAGTATGCTCGCCAAGGATTCAAACTCTCGTGTCTACGTATTCCTATAGTGCAATGAGAAAATCAGAGCTCCGTAGTTCATGGTAGAAAATAATGATTTGTTGGTTGTTTTTAAAGAACAATTAAAATCGTATCCTAGAAGTGTGTAGATGTTAGAGAAAAAATAAGTTTTAAAGTAGTGTGCTCGCTAAGGATTCAAACCCTTGTGCCTACGTCTTCCTATAGTGTAATGAGAAAATCAGAGCTTCGTAGTTCCTGGTAGAAAACACGTATTTGTTAGTTGTTTTTAAGGAACAATTATAATCGTATCTTAGAATTGTGTAGACGTTAGCTGATTTAATCCTTGTTCGGATATTCCAAGCTTTTAGTCTAACTGCTAAGGAACGAATTATAACACTTTTTCTTATGAAAAGAGAGAAAAATATTTTGAAAAAGGTTTTTATGGTAAAATAAAAAAGAAATATTTAATTGACTTACATTAAAAAAAAAAGAGTTTTCTTAAATTGAATTAAGAAAAGCTTGAATATAAAAAGAGAGGTGTGAAATGAGGAAGGGTTTGCTTGGATGTTGTGGGAATATTGTTGGACCAGGGTTGTGTTGTTTGGATCCATATAGTAGGTGTATGAACTAAGAATGTAGCGTCTGAACTAAGAATGTAGCGTCTAAACTAAGAATGAGATATTCACTGTATTTTCATTTTGCCAATTGCACCCCTAGCTTGTCTTTTTATTTTATTTTATTTTATTTTCTGTTTTTATTTTACCATTTTAAAAATAGTTTCAATTATCTAAAAATTCCCAAAAAAAATATTTTCTCATGCTTTGAGATGTTATTTAATTTTCTATAATTTTTGTTTCTGTTTTTATTTTATTTTGCTATTTTGGTTAAAATTTGCAATTGAATGACTTTTATGGTTCATGTCTTATTTGATCCTACTCATTTGAACCCCTAATGCAAATCCCCTATGATCAATGCTTCTTCACCATTTAGAGGATGAATTGAAGTACCTTTGAGGGTTGATATGGTTCATTATTGATCATTTTTCATTTGACTTTGAGTTGACTTTTGTTGTCCTTCGATATATGCTCGATAAGGTGGAGCACCATTAATGATTGAACTATTTGGTGATGCCTTGAGTGGAATATGTCCATGAGATTTTGCTTCCTGGTTTATGTTTTATAAAGATTTGTTGTGTATTTTATTTGAGATTTATTGGACATTTCTTCTATTTTTGGTGAACCTTGCAAGTCAAACCACCTTTGAAGATGTTCATACAAACTAGTTTGACCTAATTCCTTTGGAAATGACTTCTTTGGATCCCATATGCACCTCATGAGTTTTGACACTTGTTTCTAACATGATTAAGGTGTTGGTTCATTTGTTTTAGGTCATACACTTGTGTAACTTGTTTTGCAAGTTATTTGAAAGTCATGCATTTCCACTTGGTTTTAAGTGTTGAACTTGTGATATAACCTTGGTTCTTTCACTTGCCATGACTTGGCTTTTGATTGTGCTTTTTTTATAACATTGAATTGGGACTTACTTCTTATTGATTCACTTCTGCCCCATTGTGTTTTTTATCATTATTCAAGATGATTTGGCGTTCATGGTTATACTTTGAGTTTGTCTTGAATAATTGATTACTTCTTGCACTTGTTTACTTGTGTCTTTTGCTTGATCAATGCTGAATGTTTGTTTGAGATAATCCTTATATGGTTGCTTCCCAATCTTCTTTCTTCCACCATTCCTTTGATCATAGCTTTTTGCCTTTGCTTTGTGTTTAGCTTTTTCTTAAGTGATTGATGTTTGATGGTTGTAGGAGTTGTTACTTCTCCCATTTCATCTCACTTTTCTTGACTTGTTCAAGTCAACTTATTTGTGTTTGAGTCTCATGTTGTTGAGTATTTGTTGCATCATTTGAGTCTTATATCCCATCTTTGCATCTTTGCATTCCATGTTTGCATTTTCTTGACTTGTTTAAGTCAACTTCTTCTCTTTCTTCTTTTCATCTGTGATTGATTCATTAAGTGTTTACTCGGTCTTTTGCCATGATCCCTTAGAATTCCTAGTCCCTCTATTTAAGATGGGAGTAGGAGAGATATTAGTTATTCAATCATTTGCATGATAACATTAGGATAGACTTCCCCTCTTAATCCCAACTTTAGGATCATTTTGCATGATAACATTAGGGTTGATCTAGTTTCCCCTTAGAGTTTGTGTCTTCTCTTCTCATCTCACAACATCTTAAGACACTTAATAAAGGATAATAAATGTTGTACGCTACGAGCCTTAATTACTTGAGGAATGATAGTTGAGGGGCCTCCTCTCACACTATCTAGAGTGTTTAGCGTGTGCCCTTTGGATGATATGTGACGCATTCGCTCTCAAGTCATAGTCTTTAGTGCAACATAAGTTAAAAATTTAACTCAATTCACTTCTTTGCATAAAAAACACAAACAAAACATTAAACCTTTTTTACCCTTAGGGATTATTTGCAAACCATTTTCAGAAAGAGTGTGTTAAGTCTTAGTTCTACCGCAAACATGTGTCGTCTCTAACTGCTAGAACAAAGGTTTAACCCTACTCAATTAAAACACTTGAACCAACCAATGCTCGTAGTTTCCCGAACTATGTTTGCTCTGATTTCTCGTGCCAGACAAGGATGCGTAGGCACAAGACGACGATGTCTTGGAGAACAACCTTCCCCGTAGTTTTCCGAACTACGTTGACTCTACCTTTCCCATTGCACAAGGGAATACATAGGCATAAAGTAGCGATGCTCTATCGAGTCTCTTTTCTTTTCTTTTGTCCTTGTGAGCCAGACTTTTGATAGATTAACACCTTTTTAGATAGACAACAAGCATGGATTCCGTTGAGTACAACGAACATGAGGGGTACTTGTACCTTCCCCTTGCGTATCCGACTCCCGAACCCAAGATTTGGTTGCGATGACCTGTCTTTTCCCTTTTTCGTAGGTTTTCTCTGATCGTTTCCTTTCCCTCTCTATGGGATAAATAGCAAACGGTGGTGACTCTTCTATCTTTGCCGGCCCCTTTTTCGCAGCGATGTGACACCCTTCATCGTCGAAAATGACAACAGGTTCTTTTCTGACCTTTTTTGGGTTGCCCTTAAAGGTTGGTTTCGTGTCTTTCTTCTTCTTCTTCTTCTTCTTTTGTCGATGGCCAGAAGATTTAGCAGGATCTTTGCCCTTTCCTTGATCTTCAAAATCTAAGACTGTACCTCTGGAGGTCATGCTAGTGTGATGTTCCATAGGAATAGGTCGAGTCGAATGCAAGCTTTCATCATTATTAACAGTCAATTCTACCTCTTTCTGTAGAGATTAGGATGTTCAAAAAATGTTAGTAGGTTGGAAGATAAATTTGAAGAAATGAAAGAAATTAAGAAGGTAATATGAACCCGCGTTTCTTCATTATGGGAGGCCTCAATATCTTTGTTATTTTTGCTCTTCTTTTTAGATGGTCTTATAGCAGAGGAAATGCTTTCTCTTTTTAAACCCTAAGAGGTAAGAACAAAGATAAGTGAGTTTATAAAAGACGTATAGTCTTAGAAAAAGGTGAAGGTATAGAAGATTTACATGTGGGGTTTCCCTTCCTAGTTTAGACCTTCTTTCATTATTGTTGGATTTTTGTTGTGCTACCTTTGATTCTTTTAGATTGAGGGGAATAACTACAATAGGATGACATGAGTAAGTAAAGGAGAACATAAAGGAAAGCTTAAAATTTTCCCACGAGTCTTGTATTTTACCTTTTAAAATAGGTTCCAAGACTTGAACACATTCTACATCATCATGAAGATGGCCTCTATAATTATCCATGTGATACTTAGTCGACACTACTCTATGACAAGGAATTTTCAGTTCACTATTTAAAGTTAATAAAGACCCACATTGAAGCCAATATGGAAATGGTGGACGAAAGGACAAGCCAAATTCTCAAGTTGGAAATGGTGGAAGTTTAGAAAAATAAAATTTTAAAGAAAAGGTAAACCTATCTTTGACATAGGGGGAATTTTTGAATTTGGAAGTTTTTCAATGTTTTTTCTTTTAAAGAGATAGTTGCGTCATAGATGGTTTGACTAAGGTTACATAGATTAAATACAGTTTTGAAGTATCTTTGGAGGCTTTAATTTCTTTGAAGTGTGTACCTTTTCTTTTCTTCTTCTAGTTCTACAGAAATGAAAATGGATCAATTAGGCATTAGACCATAACTAAAGGATCTATTACGCCTTGATAGTAGGCAGACCGTCAGTCTTAGAATTCTTTTGTGCAGTGGAGCGAAGCAAAGAATTCGAAAGGATTGAGTTGTGCAACCTTTTTCGCGAAGAAGCTTATACCCTTATGAAGCCATTATTCGTATGGCTCATTAGTAACAATTAAGATAATTTCTATTTTTGGAATAAGGGATTGTTGCAAGAATGGGCTAAAGTCAAACTTCTTAATTACCAAGTTTTGCTGATAACCATCCACCTTGGTACCTAATCAATAGAAACAGAGTTTGGTCAAAACGATAGAGGGTTGAAATTTTTGTATCCAAATGGTGTCAATTTATCTTTACTCCTCAGGCAAGGAGGCTGGGAATGGTTTTTTGAACTAGTATGATCCATAGCTTCAATTGACGAAATGTGCCATGGTCGAGACAAATGTTTTGCAATTGTAAAACATATCAAAGTAGGTCTCGAAGATTTCCTTCGATGCAACGTTTCCATCATTTAGAATGATCATGGAAAGTCCTTGACCTTTGACTCCCCTCTCTAAGTGGGGTGAAACATTAGTTTTGAGGGAAGGTTCAAAGGCGGCGTTGAGTCGCAACTATATATTTTTCCGAAAAATCAAGAAATTATCTTTAAGATTTTTTCGTGCCTTGAGGCCCTGAGAAGTGATCCCTAAGGATTCATAAAGGCTACACAAGACCACTTTGCTGAGACAAACGTTCCTTCTATCATGAAGCTGAGTAGCCAAAGCCATAAATTTCTTGGCCACTTAAAGGGAGTTAGAGCAAGAAAACATAGTGAGATAGCCAATAGGTGAGGAAATCTATGTATTCTCGAGCACTCACATTCTCAGTCAAAGCATAATGGTCTTTAGTGTACGTGTTATAACTAGGTTGAACAAATGTGAAATTAGGCTTGGTTTTGTTGATCCTGGTGGGGTCAAAGGGTTCCCAAGTTGGTTAAAGACCAAAAGTTGTTGCTATATCAAAAGGCATTGGAGTTACCACTCCACATGGTAAGTGAAATGTATTGGTCGTAGATTCTCAAAAGAAGATAACAACAACAAGCATGTGAAAGTTGTACCAAGGGCCAACTCTTGAGAGTTGTATCGGGTCGAAGATGCCCTGCTCTTTTCATACCTTTTCCTTCTTTTGTTGAACCCTATCCAACCACTTGATGTGGAAATAATTTTTGGTCGAAGAAGATGATCAAAAAACACGGTTCCTCGTGAAGATAAATGGCTCATCTGATAATGCGAAATCGTATATATATATATATATATATATATATATATATATATATATATATATATATATATATATATATATATATATATATATATATATATATATATATATATATATATATATATATATATATATATATATATATATATATATATATATATATATATATATATATATATATATATATATATATATATATATATATATATATATATATATATATATATATATATATATATATATATATATATATATATATATATTGACGTATAATTCAACTAATATTTGACTGGTTTCAATCCGATTTCGGGTTTTTCCATGTTATTTGTCTGAAATTTTGCAGGTATTTGAAGATCATGTCCAAACAAAGCAATATGAAGAAAAGAAGCAATTACAGATGAAATATGGACGAAAACCAGATGAAAACAACATGAAAAACAACAGATGCGAATTTTGCTGTTGTGACGACCGTCACACACCCATGACGACCGTCACACACCATGACGACTGTCATGCAGGCAAAAACGCATAACTTCAGTAAACATGCAAAAATCAGTTCCCAAGTCCCAAAATAATGGACAACTACTTCCTATTTTCTCTGACTCCAAATCCACCTTCTGCAAGATATAACCGTTAGTATTTCACCTCTATAAAAGGAGAAGGAGGGGAGCTGAGAAAGGGAGCCGCATTCAGATAACGAAGTGCAGCCCAAATATTTTCCAGAGCAAATTTAGTTTAAGTCTTGTTTTTGTTTTCCTTTTCTTTTTCCTGTATTCCATTTCTGTAATATTCATTTGTGCGCTCTATTGGCTTGAAGACACAATCCTGCCGACATCGTTGGGATTTGGCCAAAAGCCAATTGGATACTTTACAGGTTTTTATTATTTCGTTAATTGTAACTTTAATTCCCAGCAGTATGTATGTTCTAAATTTCTGCTTTTATTTACGCTTTACCTGTTCCAAATCCATGTCTAGCTAAACCAGAGTAATCGGTATGTAATAATAATTAAGACGGGATTTGATAATAACCGGTTAAAACTTTTCTTCTTCAAAAGTTGTTTATGGCCTGAGTGTTTAAACTTATTTCCTGAATAAACGTTCGTCGCGACAGCGAGAACTTATTTAAAAGTAGTTTTGCCACGACAGTGGGAAATTAATTAAGGTACGAACCAACAAGCGACAGCTGCGGTTAGGACCAGATAGTAAACACTAGGCATTTGTTTTAATAACAACAAAAGCACTTTAAAATAGATTAGAACTTAGAGATTTCCAAAAAGTGATTTTAACCCCGAACGGGATAGCGACAACATACGTT
The DNA here is from genome assembly GCA_963859935.3 of Lathyrus sativus. NCBI lineage: Eukaryota > Viridiplantae > Streptophyta > Magnoliopsida > Fabales > Fabaceae > Lathyrus > Lathyrus sativus. The sequence goes on along the minus strand of OZ012741.1, from coordinate 421,779,297 downwards.
CCGCCTTAAAGTTGCGACTAGCGTCAACAACCATCGTGAGACGAAGGTCTTTAGGTCACTATTTTCTTCTTAAATAAATTCTGAAAATATTTTATATACCGGTAACTTGTCAAATCCCCGAAGAACATAATTATTGCACATCGATTCGCGTAATTATAATTTAAGTAACGTTTTTTAGTTCCCTTTAGTAATAGCAATTATTCCCTTAAACATTATCTACCTAGCTAAACATAGTAACTCCCGTGAACACTAGTTTGATTACGAGTCCTTGTGGGATCAATATCTTTTATTACTACGCGATAGACTGTGCACTTGCAGTTAAGTTGTATTAGACATAGAAAGTCGCTATCAAGTTTTTGGCGCCGTTGCCTGGGACCCGTTTAGTCAATAGTGTAACCTTCTGTTACGCCGTATAGACTAGGTTAACTATTTTTATTTTCCCTTTATTGGTTCTGTCGATTGTATGCCAAGTAATCGCCCGCAAGGCGATATCTTAAAACCTTCAGTCGCAGAACTAGAGCACTTCTTACATTTAAGAAGTCGCATCATTGAGTACCAACGAAAACATAACATTTCCGATCCTCTTACTCACATTCCCAAATCTGAAGAAGAACCAGAGATGGCTGAAGGACCTCAAAACAAACCGCTGAAGGCATACACTACACCCTCTCAGATGGAGCCTAGAAGTAGCATAGCTGCCCCAGCTATTACTCGAAACGATTTCGAACTAAAACCGTCATTGCTGTCAGCTGTACAACAACACCAATTCTCAGGAAATGCAACTGAGGATCCGAACGAACATTTAACGAAGTTTGTACAATACGCAGACACAGTGAAAGCAAATGGAGTAACTCCAGACGCAATAAGACTTCATCTTTTCCCTTTCTCTCTTAGAGATAGAGCTTGGACATGGTTACAATCCTTACCATCCAACTCCGTTACAACGTGGGAACAGTTGAAGAACGTTTTCTTAGCGAGATATTTTCCGCCAAGCAAAACTGCTATGCTTAGAGCTCAAATCAACGGATTTCGACAAAAAGATACTGAATCTTTCTACGAAGCGTGGGAAAGGTTCAAAGATATGATGAGAACATGTCCTCACCACGGTCTAGAAGACTGGGTGACGATCCATACTTTCTATAATGGGCTTTTATACAACACCAGATTAACGGTAGACGCCGCCGCGGGCGGTGCACTTATGGATAAGCCATACGACGAAGCCTATCAACTAATCGAAAACATGTCTCAGAACCACTGCCAATGGGGAGGTGAACGCATTCCAGCAGAGAAACCCGCAGCGAAAGGTGGGATGTACGAGATCAGCAGCCTTGAAAAGTTCAACGCTAAAGTAGGTGCTCTAGCACAGAAGATCGACAGTCTGACCGTTAACCCCACTGCAACCGTCGTTGCCATAACTCCAAACTGCGAGTTATGCGGAATCGCCACTCATAATGCGCCCGAGTGCCCATTGCTGGCCAGAATCCCACCAGACCAAGTAAATTACACTCAAGGAAACCCTTACGCAAATACTTACAACCCAGGATGGAGGAACCACCCAAACTTTTCCTACAGGAACGATAATGCCTTGCAAGCACCAGGTGCTCCGCCAGGATATCAGAAACCAGCTGCTGCCCAGACTACCCCTAGGAAATCAAACCTCGAGTTGATGATGGAAAAATTCATAGCTACTCAAGCTCAAACAAACAAAGAATTCCTAAATCAAAACATACACACTAGCGAGCAAATTAAACAGCTGACCAGAAAAGTAGACGCTTTAGCCACCCACAACAAAATGCTAGAAACACAGATATCACAAGTGGCTCAACAACAAGCCTCTGCTGCCGCACCCGCTGGCACATTTCCTGGACAACCCGAACAAAATCCAAAAGGTTAAGCAAATGCTGTAATATTAAGAAGCGGAAAGGAATTGGATGAACCGATCGATCCAAGAACCGAAAACTCAGCCATGCAACAAAAACCAACTGAACAAGCAGAAAAGGAATCTGAGTTAGAGAAGAAGGAAGACAATGAGAAGGAGGACACCGCAAGTGAAAAAACTCAAGCACCTCCAGCGTCATATAAACCACCTATCCCTTATCCTCAAAGATTAATAAACTCCAAAACTTCAGGATAATTTAAGAAATTTGTAGAGCTCCTTAAACAGTTGAATATCACTATTCCTTTTACAGAAGCTATCACTCAAATGCCCTTGTATGCTAAATTTCTCAAGGAAATCCTGTCAAATAAGAGAAAGATCGAGGATAACGAAACAGTTACACTTACTGCAGAGTGTAGCGCTATTATTCAAAACCACATGCCTCCTAAATTAAAAGACCCAGGTAGTTTCTCCATACCCTGCGTCATAGGAAAATTCGTAATAGACAAAGCCCTGTGCGATTTAGGAGTCAGTATCAGTGTTATGCCCCTATCCATATGCAAAAAGTTAAATATGGGTGAATTAAGACCAACCAAGATGTCCGTTCAATTAGCTGACCGATCCGTCAAATACCCTGTCGGTATACTGGAAAACGTTCTGGTACGCATAAGACAATTCTATATCCCAACCGATTTCATAATTATGGACATTAAGGAAGATTCAGTTACTCCGATCATTTTAGGAAGACCATTCCTAGCCACAGCCGGAGCTATAATTGACGTAAAGAAAGGAAGGCTAACATTTGAAGTAGGAGAAGAAAAGATAGAGTTCATTCTCACCAAGTTCTTACAAGCACCAGCCATAGACGATACCTGCTATTTAGTAGATGTAATTGACGAATGCATAAGAGAACTTGAAAATGAAGAGACCACGTATTCAGAAATAATAAAGATTCAAATACCTGATATTTCTGAAGACGATGATTGGCGTAAACCGTATAAAGACGACAGTCTAAGTGAAAGCTTAGCACTAACCCCAAACCATATGCCAGGTCCGAAGAACCCATCGAACTTAAAACACTACCCAAAAACCTTAGATATGAATTCCTAGACGATGAACTAAAAAGACCAGTGATAGTCAACACCGACTTAGGACAACTAGAAACCGCAAAGCTATTAGAAGTCCTAAAGAAGTACCCCCACGCGTTAGGCTATAACATAAGCGATCTAAAAGGTATAAGCCCTTCGATCTGTATGCATCGAATTACAATAGAGGAAGACTGTAAAACCTCTAGAGAGCATCAGAGGAGACTGAACCCCATCCTAAGCACTGTAGTCAAAGACGAAGTAAAGAAATTGCTAGATGCAGGAATCATCTATCCAATCTCCGATAGTGAATGGGTCAGCCCAGTTCATGTCGTACCTAAGAAAGGAGGAGTCACAGTAGTTAAGAACGAAAAAGGCGAATCAATAACAAAAAGAGTCGTGACTGGAAGCAGAATGTGCATTGATTATAGAAAGCTTAACAAAGCCACACGAAAAGATCACTTCCCCTTGCCCTTCATAGACCAAATGTTGGAAAGATTAGCCAAACATTCATATTTCTACTATCTAGATGGTTATTCGGGATTTTTCCAAATTCCCATTCATCCTGATGACCAAGAAAAGACTACATTCACATGTCCTTATGGTACTTTTGCTTACCGCCGAATGTCGTTCGGACTTTGTAATGCTCCAGCAACCTTCCAAAGATGCATGATGGCAATCTTTGCAGATTTCATAGACGACATCATGGAAGTATTTATGGACGATTTCTCAGTATGTGGACAAAGTTTCGAAGGATGCCTACAAAACTTAGAAATGGTATTAGAACGTTGTGTAAAAGTGAACCTCATCCTAAATTGGGAAAAATGCCATTTTATGGTCCGACAAGGAATAGTTCTAGGACATGTCATTTCTAATAAAGGGATTGAGGTCGACAAGGCTAAAATAGAAATTATAAAAGACCTCCAACCTCCAAAATCCGTATGCGAAATACGGAGTTTTCTAGGACATGCTGGTTTCTACCGCAGATTTATAAAAGATTTTTCGAAAATCACAAAACCTCTGACCGGCCTGTTGATGAAAGATGCTGAGTTCGTCTTTGACGACGACTGTCTAAAAGCATTCGAAACATTAAAATCAGCCCTTATCACCGCACCAATTATGCAACCAGCCGATTGGCGACTACCGTTCGAAATCATATGCGATGTGAGTGATTATGTTGTAGGCGCAGTTCTAGGACAAAGGAAGGACAAGAAGCTTCATGCCATCTACTACGCCAGTAGAACCTTAGATCCTGCCCAAATGAACTACGCCACAACAGAAAAGGAACTTCTAGCAGTTATATTTGTGCTTGACAAATTCCGTTCTTACTCAGTAGGAGCAAAAATTATCATATACACAGACCACGCTGCCATTAGGTACCTAATAAGCAAAAAGGATGCCAAACCAAGATTATTGAGATGGATCATATTATTACAAGAGTTTGACTTATAAATTAAAGATAAGAAAGGAACCGAGAACGTAGTTGCAGATCACTTATCCCGAATAGAAGGCATTAAACATGAACTAGTACCGATAAATGACGATTTTCCATACGAACATCTGATAGCCAAATTAGAAAGCGACATGCCTAACTTAATCTCGGAAGATCCCAAACTCGAAAAAGCCGTAGAAGCCGTCTATGCCCAAGTCACATTACCTTGGTATGCCGACATCGTTAATTACCTAGCTGCAGGCGTGCTTCCACCGGATATCACCTATCAGCAAAAGAAGAAATTCTTCCACGATCTGAAACACTATTATTGGGATGAACCTCTACTCTTCAAGAGAGGGGCTGACAACATATACCGTCGTTGTGTCCTAGAGGAAGAAATAGAAAACATCATTTCCCAATGCCATTCAGCACCATATGGTGGTCATGCCAGTACATCCAAGATGTGCGCTAAGATTCTCCAAGCCGGCCTATTCTGGCCTAACCTCTGGAAAGACGTTCACATCGCTGTGCTAAAATGTGATCGATGCCAACGAATTGGCAACATCTCATGACGCGATGAAATGCCTCAGAAAGGAATCTTAGAGGTAGAAATCTTTGACGTATGGGGAATAGATTTCATGGGACCCTTCCCGTCTTCTTTTGGTAATAACTACATACTCGTCGCTGTAGATTATGTGTCTAAATGGATAGAAGCCATTGCCGCTCCAACAAATGACGCACGAGTAGTAATCAAACTCTTCAAAAAACACAATCTTTCCTAGATTCGGTGTACCCAGACTCGTCATTAGTGACGGCGAATCACATTTCATATCGCAAATTTTTGACAAACTTCTTTCTAAATATGGAGTCCGACACCGAGTAGCTACACCGTATCATCCTCAAACTAGCGGACAAGTAGAGGTCTCGAACAGGGAAATAAAACAAATATTGGAAAAGACTGTCGCTACCTCAAGGAAAGATTGGTCATCAAAGCTGAATGAAGCTTTATGGGCTTATAGGACCGCTTTTAAGACACCAATAGGTACTACACCTTTCAAATTAGTTTACGGTAAATCCTGTCATCTCCCTGTAGAATTAGAGCATAAAGCCTTCTAGGCTATTAAGACACTTAATTTCAACTACACTGAGGCAGGAGAGAAACAAATCTTGAACTTACATGAATTAGAAGAACTTAGATTTGACGCTTACGAAAATGCCCGTATCTACAAAGAACGAACTAAGAAATGGCATGATAAACGTTCAGTCTGGAAACAATTCAGTGTGGGAGACATCGTACTTCTATTTAATTCAAGATTGAAACTTTTCCCAGGTAAACTAAAATCTAGGTGGTCTGGACCTTTTGAAGTGACTAAAGTACTTCAAAGTGGAGCTGTTGAAATTACCGATAAGACGAACGCACCGTTTATCGTAAATGGACAACGTTTAAAACATTATAATAAGAACGAAAACAACCCTCAAGTCAGCAGTATAACATTGTTCGAGCTTCCTGCTCAAACCCCCGAATAGCTTGTCACCAAGCTATCGTCAGGCTTTTGACGTTAAAAACAGCGCTTAATGGGAGGCAACCCAATTTTCCCGTATTTCCCTCTTTACTGTATTTCATTCTCATTTTTATTTGAAATCTTACTTTGAAATCGTAACAAAATTTTTAAACTTAACTTGCTACTATTTTTATTTTTTATTTTTTGTTTCATTACTTTCTTTTTTATTTAAACTTTGTTTTTATTTCTACCACCTTTTGTTTCTAAAAATTCTGACTTAAAATTTTTGTTTTAAACTTTTCAGGATTTTAAAAGCCTTAAAACCTTCCTCCTGTTTTTCTCTGACTAACCTGCGAGTATGGCCGAGTACGACTTCACAAAGGTTCATTTTCGAGGATTAGCTCAAAAGGCAAGATTTGAAGCATTAACTGAGAGACACATAGCCTTAACACTGTATTATGATAAGTCTACCATGGAGAAGCTAGGAATTACTGATAACATTCAATTCCTGTTTAATCAATTAGGCTGGGAGAACACCTCCTTGAAAACCCGTTTTGCTACCTATAAGAACCTCACCTACGAATTCCTTAGTTCCTTCAGGGGCTTACCCAACTATGGTTTTGGATCAAACACAGAGCTGATCACCTTTAGGATGTTTGGATTGGACCAAACCCATAACCGTATGTCATTAGCTAACCTCCTAGGATTTCCTAGCGGACCACATGTGTTCATCAGTGCCGAAGATGACGATCTTGATTTTGAACTAAACCAGTTCTGGGGTAAAATCACAGGCGACTATCACCCTGACCCAAATGGCATGTATAACGATAAGATTCATAACCTCGCTTTCAGATACTTTCATAAGATCTTAGCTCACACCCTTTTCGGAAAGGAAGAAAACATTACTACAGTATCTAAAGAAGAGTTGTTTATCTTGTTCTGTGCTTCTCAGGGCCGTCCAGTGAATGTCGTGCCTTTTATGATGAGATCCTTCCTACGCCTCACTCAGGAATCACAATCACCCATTCTAATAGGAGGCCTCGTGACAATGATTGGCCACGAGCTTGGCCTTAGATTCCACCTAAATACAAGCACTAGTTTTGGCACCATCCGACCCATGAATATCCATTTTTGCTTTAACAGGCGCATTTTAAGAACCATGGGACCTGGACCTTACGAGTACCTTATCAATGACAAACCTGTCCAGCTATTCACATTACCAAATCATCAGATGACAAGTATTCATAACACGGACAATTGGGTTTATGAATTGGATGAGTCTATGGGACCTCCTTCACCTCAATCCACACCACAGGATTACATGTACGACAGTGATCACATCTCTGAAGCACATTATTATATGTATTATGAGGATGCTGTATCCGAAGCTGAGGTAGACCCTGAGACCCCCCCCCCCCCCCCCCCCCCCCACATTACAACACCTATCCTGAGCCCATTCCTAAAGAAACCACTGACAAAATGGATACTGTTCTGAACCGATTAGACAACTTCGACGCAGCTCTGACCACTGTAAGAGAAGAAATAACAAGCATACACAGCGAATTATCAGTTTTCATGGACTTAGTTTGTGACCAGCTCGATTACTACGCCCGGAAGTTTGACGAATTGAAGACACAAAAGGACTGAGATTTTCACTTTTGTTTAGTTTATTTTTTTCTGTTTTTCTGTACGCTTTCCATTATTTTTATTTCCGCATTGTTTCATTTCACTTATGTATTACATTAAAAACAATAATTTTAATTAAATGTTATTTCAATTTTATTCATTATTCCCTTATTCTGTTTTTATGTTATCATATGCCTCTTGGCTGATTTATTACATTGTGGTATCAATTACAAGCCTTAAAAACATGTCAAAAGCACCCCTGTAGCAAAATTCTGCATTCTGCAGAATTTGCTGGTGTGACGACCGTCACAGAACCATGACGCCCGTCACACGGGTGACGACCGTCACAGATGTGTGACGACCGTCACGAGTCTAGAACCTGATATCTGCTATAACAGAGGTTACGTTTCTTCCCCCACTCCCATTTTATCAACTTCCCATCAGGCCAACTGCAACCGTGGCTCTAAGCCATTTTACTTTGGCGGGATTGTTACCTCTATTGCACTAGGCCTGAACCTCGGTAACCAACTCCAGAATCTCCATACAATTCCTTCGGTATTTCTCGACACCGACCATTGTAGAGCTTCTCACCTCATCCGCTCCAGGTCCGATGGAAAGTACCATCCGGTCGTGCGTGGCAAAACCATCAGAAGTATCATCATGCCATCACGTACCCGGATGCACCCACAGGATCGTGCCAACTGGCTTTTTGACCTGAATACCCCTGCTGCTACCGCTGCCTCAACTCAAACCAATACCCAAGGGTCTGTTGACGAAATGCAAGATGAGTTGGACAGAACTGAGTAACATGAGGCATCGCAACCACTTCCTTCTGAAGGCATATCCTACCGTCGCCGCCGCCACCGTCCCGAGCCCGACTTCTCTAAAGAAGACCTCCGCCGATCCCTCGACCAACAAACACAGATACTCGCCATGATGCAGCAACAAAATCAACGAGCAGAATAATTCGAAGCTTGGCAGAGAACCACGATGCAACAACTCCAAACTGGCCAGGAAGCCATCACTGAGAACCTGGCAAATCTTACCTTGCAATTCGAAGGACTCCGAGATTATGTCTATCACACTGGCGCTCTGAACTTTGAGGCCCGAGTCGACCAAGTCAGAGGTAGAGGACGAGACAGAGGACGTGACAGAGGCAGAGGCCGTGACTAGTCTTTTCTTTCTTTATTTGTTTCTTGTATTTTCCGTTTCCTGTATTTTCATTTCCCTTGTATTTCCCTCTCGCATTCTTTCAAATCAGTGAGGACACAGATTGAGATAGTGTGGGAGCGGAGCGTTTATTTCTCGTTTCCTTGTACTTTCAATTCAGTAATTTCAATTCAAACATTTTCCCATTTTAGCAAATAAAAGCTCATTTATATGTCTTTTTCCGTTACGCAAATTTCCCCACTTTATTCGACATAAACAAAATTTTTTCAGTTGTTCCTCAAAAGCATCACGAGACTGTGCCAAAGTTCAAACCAAGTTTTGAAACTCCGAGACAAAAATTCTAACAAAACCAGTACCGCCCTGACACCTTAGACCTCCGGTTTATGCGAGTCGGTTTCACTACCTACTTGTACCAAAGTTTCAAGTTTCTACACAAACTCGGCCCCAAGTAGTTTATATAAGCAGTCAACACCATCCTAAACACTTCTAAGCGAGCAACCAATGCAAATAAGTGTATGATCTCTAAAAGAATGAAAAATCATGAAAAGAAAGCCATATAGCCCGAGTATAGAGACATGTTCCCTCTAAGTTAGGTGCTCCTCACCCGAGCATTTAGCCCAACGGTACAAAAACTCACTGAAAATCAATGGTATAAGCTCATGAGCAATAAAAATATCAAAATAGTCGTGAGATCATAATCACTAACAGGTTGACTTGCCATGAAAGTGTATGGACAACGGGCTTAATGTGATTGTGCTAGAACAAACAGGGTGAACTTGACGCGAGAACCTTGATACCAAGCTGCAGTAGCATGATTGGGACCGATTTGCATAAAAAGGAGACCTCTGAAGACTTATAGTCCAGTGTCGTCACCGTACTCGTTTTGTTCCTATTTAGAATCCCGGTTTTTCCCAACTTTCTGAACGAGGAAGCTGCCTCGTGCTTGCCGACTTTTATTCTTCCTGCTTTTACTTGAGGACAAGCAAAGATTCAAGCTTAGGGGAGTTTGATAACGCGAAATCGTATATATATATTGACGTATAATTCAACTAATATTTGACTGGTTTCAATCCGATTTCGGGTTTTTCCATGTTATTTGTCTGACACTCTGCAGGTATTTGAAGATCATGTCCAAACAAAGCAATATGAAGAAAAGAAGCAATTACAGATGAAATATGGACGAAAACCAGATGAAAACAACATGAAAAACAGCAGATGCGAATTTTGCTGCTGTGACGACCGTCACACACCCGTGACGACCGTCACACGGGTGACGACCGTCACACACCATGACGACCGTCATGCAGGCAAAAATGCAAAACTTTAGTAAACGTGCAAAAATCAGTTCCCAAGTCCCAAAATAATGGACCACTACTTCCTATTTTCTCTGACTCCAAATCCACCTTCTGCAAGATATAACCGTTAGTATTTCACCTCTATAAAAGGAGAAGGAGGGGAGCTGAGAAAGGGAGACGCATTCAGATAACGAGGTGCTGCCCAAATATTTTCCAGAGCAAATTTAGTTTAAGTCTTGTTTTTGTTTTCCTTTTCTTTTTCCTGTATTCCATTTCTGCAATATTCATTTGTGCACTCTATTGGCTTGAAGACACAATCCTGCCGACATCGTTAGGATTTGGCCAAAAGCCAATTGGATACTTTACAGGTTTTTATTATTTCGTTAATTGTAACTTTAATACCCAGCAGTATGTATGTTCTAAATTTCTGCTTTTATTTACGCTTTACCTGTTCCAAATCCATGTCTAGCTAAACCAGAGTAATCAGTATGTAATAATTATTCAGACGGGATTTGATAATAACCGGTTAAAACTTTTCTTCTTCAAAAGTTGTTTATGGCCTGAGTGTTTAAACTTATTTCCTGAATAAACGTTCATCGCGACAGCGAGAACTTATTTAAAAGTAATTTTGCCACGACAGTGGGAAATTAATTAAGGTACGAACCAACAAGCGACAACTGCGGCTAGGACCAGATAATAAACACTAGGCATTTGTTTTAATAACAGCGAAAGAACTTTAAAATAGATTAGAACTTAGAGATTTCCAAAAAGCGATTTTAACCCCGAACGGGATAGCGACAACATACGTTCCGCCTTAAAGTTGCGACTAGCGTCAACAACCATCGTGAGACGAAGGTCTTTAGGTCACTATTTTCTTCTTAAATAAATTCTGAAAATATTTTATATACCGGTAACTTGTCAAATCCCCAAAGAACATAATTATTGCACATCGATTCGCGTAATTATAATTTAAGTAACGTTTTTTAGTTCCCTTTAGTAATAGCAATTATTCCCTTAAACATTATCTACCTAGCTAAACATAGTAACTCCCGTGAACACTAGTTTGATTACGAGTCCTTGTGGGATCGATATCTTTTATTACTACGCGATAGACTGTGCACTTGCAGTTAAGTTGTATTAGACATAGAAAGTCGCGATCATCATCCTTAAACACTAAGGGTTCACATGAAAAGAAACTATGGAAGAAATGTACCAAATTTTGGGGTTTCTTAATTCGCCTAGGTAGAGGACCCACAAAGCATGAATAGTAACTACAGTAGAATAGGGGATTAATACCCGATAATACCAGATAATAGTCTTTTCTTCTTAAATAGGAGGCTCTAGGACATAGGTGTCATCTTTTTTGAGAATAAGTCATGTGATTTTAGCCGCATAAGGAACTTGGGGTGCACACTTAGGAAGAGAACTGGAAGCCATTATTGATTCTTGAAAATTTTCAGAAAAGAAGGGGCTTTTTGAAAGACGAGAGTAGAAGTTGATGAAATCTCAAAGGAATTTCTAGGGTTCTAGAGAAGAAGATGGCAGAAAAGGGAAAGGAACGTTGAAAAAGCGTACATACAGCCACAAAGAAGAGAAAGTGTTATAGTTTCGCTCTAAATATTTTTGGGACAAATGACGTTTTGAGATTGACATATGGCATTTATTTTTTGGGAACAAAATTAGAGTAAATGATTTATTTTAATGTGATTTAATTTCATGGCCCATAATTGTCCTAGTAAATCGGAGTGATGATGGAAATCTGCACACACATCTATGATGTGATCATTTAGTGAAAAGTATTCATGATGACTAAAAATTTCTAATTAATGTGACATGTGCAGGCTATTACGAACAAGGTCGAGCAGTTACTAAAAACAACATCTTTCTTCCATCTGAGACATATGATCGAAAGTGGAATTTTTTGGGGGCATGTGTTAGCGTGGAAATTCTAGATGATGAAAGTCAACAAAGAATGGTAATAACTTCGTTGGAAAATGCTATGTGTCAAGAACTTCAATCAAAGGCTTGAATATACTAACTATGTCGACTAAGATGGTTCGAATAACCTGTCAGATGAGTCGAGGAAAAGACTGGTTTGGAGGAGCCTCAGAAATAGATTCACAAGATTATGGTGACTTTCTCTTTGAAATATGTCCAAAATATCGAAGGGATTTGCGAAAATCAGCTCTTCGGCAAAGGTCGAGATCGATACGTACATTAAATGTTAGGGACTTAGGGTATTCTTAAGTTCAAAGACTATGTGATGTGAAGATGTTTCAACAACACTATAGGAGTTGACCAAAGACTCTCGACAAAGGCAGTTAATAGGTTCAAAGCATTTACTAACAAAGTTATCAACATATTGGTTGTTTTTTCAACAATTTTACCCCTGAAGACGCGTGGAAGCAAAGGTAGAGCAATGAAACTTATGTAGTGGGATACATGTCATATCCTAGGAATCTATCTGTTGTCGACAATTACTATCGCATTAGTATTTAAGTCAATCTCAATGGATGGGATAGAGGTCGCAAATTTGATCATTCTCTATAGGACTAAAGTATCCAAGCCACATAGAGAAACAATTTGTGAGAAATGTATGAGTCTGCATCCATATTTTAATTTTCTTTAAGTCCTTTAAATCAAAGTATATATTTTATGACATTTATTATTCTTTTTCTTTACTTTATTTCTTCAAATTAATTCTTCATTTACATTCAATTTGTTCATTTTCAAGTGTTTAAGTATCAATCAAAAACACTTTTCTTTGCACTTTTTTACACATATTGTCTTTGATATTTTTTCGAGTTTAATCTTTTAAGTGAACCAAACTCATGATCGTTTACTAAAAATACCACTAAACACCAACACACATGGATCCAAGAAAATCTGGATAGTAAAGGTGAAACCTTAGTGTTTTGCAGGTATTCTTTGCAGCTTGAAGCATTAAAATATTATCAATGGATTTATGCAAAGCAAAGAGTATACTTCCAAGTATACAATATGAAGCCTTTGATCCAGAAATGTATGATATCAATTAGCGTGATCATAGAATGTGTGTTGATATTGTCTCAAGGTTTATGATCCTCAATGATTAGTTGAGTGAATATGTCTGTAATGGAATTGTTCATCTTGTTGCTTATACTAACACTCACATCCAACAATGTGTAGATAAATACATACCATAATATGATTGGTTTTTTCCTTTTAAGGGAATTTTTTTATCAAGATCTTTTTAATAATAGAGGTAGTACACTATTTTAAGATTGAAATAATCGAAAAACTCCAATTAATCACTTAAAATAACGTGTTTAATTTTTCTCATCTCAATAAATTATATTTAGTAACCAAATAGATTATTTTCTAAGTGTTAGAAAGGATATGCGAATCAAGTTGAATATGGGTGCAGAAAAGGAATAAATCCAGAACAAGGCCCAAAATGCATCAAGGAGGCTTACTAACGTAAGCCAATCAAATGAAACTTTATGGAAATCAATTGGAGAAGCTTGACACACATATTTCAGATCAAATCTAAGCTAAACACATGCTTAAAGAAAATCAAATTCCATCATTGATGCCCCTGATGAAACTAAAGACTCAAGCAACCATAGGATCACCTATATTGCTCTTAGAGAAATAAAAGTTCTCGTAAAACATGGAGAAATATAGGAGGACTCAATAATCAAGGAAGAAGAAAAAGAAGAGCAAGTAGAATACACAAAGATCAACAAAGTCCTAAAAATATGCAAAACTTTAGGCCAAGATATGAAGAAAATCACGGCAAGGGATGGTGATGCTTATGGCAATGAATGATCTTATCTATGTGTTTTAGAATTTTGAATCTCTAATTTCATATTTTTTGTACTTTTTCAATTCCATAAATTCCCTTTTATACTTTAAATTCCTAGTGATTTCAATTAATAAAATAATTAATGTTTTCCCTTTTCCTAAATGCTTATTTGCTTATAATATTTGCATATTTACATTATCGCAATGCATCTTTGTCCGCCTTTTTTATTTCTACCAAGAGGGAAAAGTATACCCTTTAATTAATTTAGGGGGAATTTAATCACTCCAAAAATATTTTTTATTTTATTTTATCATCTCCCTGAGAGATGCATTGTAATCATAAAAAATTGGGAGAATGTGGAACCTTATTTTGCAGGTTACTAAACAAAGAGTTTTCATTAAAGACGAACATGATTTTGATGATGATAACAATTATAGTAAAATGTAAAGAATTTAAAAATGCAACAAAATCAATAGATATTGATAAGTTGGATTCTCTGATGATGGCACTTAAAGGAATTTAGCTCAAGCCACATCTCAAAGTAAAATTCAAGCAAGTGCCTACAAGATAGGAATACCTGACAAGACTTGAAGTATGTGAAAGCCTGCCCAAACGTGTCTGAGTCAATATATATTGTAAAAGTATTTGGATTTTCTCGCAAAGTATATGGTTAATCACATACACAAAAACATCTTTTTAAACTTATTTTTCTCAATAAAATATTTTAAAAAATGCCTTGAAGTAATGTCATTTGAGACGGGAGCTGTCAAAAACACTATATATAAGCAAATTTTTGTCGGTTAAAACCTGACGAAAAGGTATAAGACAAGGTCATCACAACCATGTCTGAGTTCGGGAGTCGGTTACGCAAGGGGAAGGTATTAGCACCCCTCCCGTCCATCGTACTCGATGGGATCCATGCTTGTTGTGTTTATCTGATAGGTTGGTTTACCTATCTACGCTAAAAGGTTGGTCTGAAAAGAAAAGAAAATGACTCGGCATAACACATCAGTTTTATGCCTACGTATTCCCGTCTGGAACAAGAAATCAGAATCAACGTAGTTCGCCTAACTACGGGTGAAAAAAGGGGGAAGGTTGCTCGCCGAGATATCGCATCTCGTGCCTACATACTTTCACACGGCATGAAAGATCAAAGTAAACGTAGTTCGGGCAACTACGGGTAACCGGGGTATTCTCAATCACACAGGGGTGAGAGAAAGGATTGACGATACTAGCGTACGCATTCTAGCAGTTAGGTGTATGTTGCTCGACCATTGGAGACTTAGGTGTTACCTGTTTGCGGTAGAATGGATGTAGTATGTCGGAGTTTAAAGGTATGGGAACCTACGGGACTTAGAACTACGGTCTGGTCTCAATTGCGCTAGGGCAAGAGAAAGGGAAGATTAGTCGCCAGCGGGGAAGTCTCAATCGCATGGCAGCGAGAGAACAGAGAAGTTAGTTGTTAGTGTGCTCACTAGGATATCGCATCCTATGCCTACGTACTCTCATCTGGTACGAGAGATCAGAGCAGATGTAGTTCAGCTAACTACAGGAAAGGGGGAAAAGGGAGCTCGCTAGGATATCGCATCTATGCCTACGTACTCTCGTGTGGTATGAGAGATCAGAGCAAATGTAGTTCGGTGTACTACGGAAAACAAGTCTCGATTGCACAGGGGCAAGAGAAGGGGTCTCAATCGCCTGAACGCGAGAGAAAAGGGTTTCGATCGCGTGGGGGCGAGAACCAAGAGGAAGCAGGCTAACATGCCTAAACGGGAAGGAACTCGGGACACACAAGCAAGAACCTAGGGCGTAGGAGTGAATGCGTCGTATATCACCCAAAGGGTGCTACACTAAACACTCTAGACGATTGAGAGGAAACCCCTCAATCACCATTTCCTATGTATCTAACGCTACAGCTCACAACGCTCGACGGTCGCATAAATACTTGAATAAGAACGATGTTATCGAACGAAGCGGTTCCGTTGGCCCCCGATATTATGCGCAAGCTCCATTCCCATATTCTCCTCTCTGGATCCTTGATGATGACTTTTCGAATCAGAACTAATGTAACGCTAAACCGTCATGGTTCGACTTATAAAAGAAATCAAACTCTAAGAGGTAGCATATTAATATCCGTGTCAAAGACAAGATAGAGAACTGATATTGAAAATCATTCTCCAATTGAATCATGTCACACGGCCAACACAGAATAAAATCCAAAGTAAAATCAGATATCAGAAGAGCAATGAGGAGAGAAATCCAATAACAAATGGAAATAATGTTCTACTCCTAAAATTGAAAATAAATTCCTAATAGAAAACTCTAAAGAACTATAAGAAAATTGCATATAAACAATAGAATAAAATCCTATGTAAAACTCTATAATATTCTATAATTCCCTACAAAGAAAATAATACCTAAAAAATAGAATATAAATTCTATGCTAAAAATATGTAATAATATTGTAAAGGAAAAAATAAACTATAATTCATAAAAGAAAAATAGAAAGTAAAACTAGAATCTATTACAAGGCAATATCCAATACAAAAGCAAAAAATAAAGGGAAGGGGGTTACAGTAGCTGAACAGGGGGTAGAATACAGGAAAAAACACAATTGGGCCCAACCCACAATACAATAGCCAGAAAAACTCAAAAAACAAGGGGGACGGGGGTGCACGAGGAAAACGGAGGGTGTGAGCCTGAAAACCATTGGGCCAAGGGTTCGTAGGCCCAAAACGAAATACAGCCGGATGAGGGGGGGCACAATGGAAACAGAGGGTATGATGAAGAAAACAACACAATTGGGCCTCCCGACCCAATTCCTGGGCTTTTCCCCTTCCTTCTCCAAACTCCAATCAGAAACCCTAACTCCCTATCTCCTCTCCACTGCTGCTGTTACTTCTCCCTTCTCCGATCCCAATCCTTCCGTGCACATCTTCTTCCATCCAAATAAACTAAACACCTGCAAAACTTCATATCAAGTAACGCCATTACATGGATTGTTTGCGTGTTGAACTTGTTGGATTCTGGACAGAGATTGATGGAAGATCTGGAGTTCACAGCCGTTTGCATGTTGAAGATCAATGGTGATGAACATGCGAAGATAAACGGAAACGGAGAAAGATGTTACTAGAGAAAACTTGGAGGTCTTGACGAACAAGATGAAAGTCGAAGATCTTGAAGAACACTGTTGAATGAAGATCTAGGATCTACTATTCATGGCGATGAAGGTGGATGAACTCGGATGCAGATCTTGAACAAGATCTGATGAAGATTGATGGATCTTATGACGGTTTCTGGAGAAATGTTGGTGAAGATCGCACGAAAACAATGAAGATTTGAAGCTCGCCTACAGATTCGATGAAGGTTTGCGAATGTTCATCACTTCTAGGCGAATGTTCTTGAACAGCGATGGATGAATCTTCATGAAATCTGGAAATGAGGTGAAGAACACGAAGATCTTGAATGGTGATCTTGGAGATCTGGAAAACTGGAAAACGTGGTGCAGATCTTGATGAAGATCTTGAAGATCTGGGAAACTCTGATGAAGGTTTGAAGAAGTTTTCTGGAAAAATCTATTATGGTTGAATGTTGTTGAAGAAGAAAACTGGAAAACGGATGGATCTGGGAGGTTGCGATGAAGATCCCGGCGTGTAGTTAAGTTTTCCGGTGATGGTTACTGGTGAGATTTGGGCCGCGTGATTTCGCCGGCGAGAGTTCCGGCTGTTTGCATGGCTGGAGGGATGAGGTGGCGGTGTGGGCTACGTGGCGCGTTGTGGGGCCATGTGAGTAGTGAGTGGAATACATGTGGAAGAGAGAGAAGGAGAAACGTGTGTAGCTTATATAGTGACATGTGGCAGCGAAACTGGACTATGGGCTTGATAATTGGACACCTGGCCCACCAACTCAGACTTAATGACTATACTTAACAGCTGCTAATTAAAGGTTAAACCTGAATTAAATGAAACTAATCAAAGCTAATTAATCCTAATTAAAACTGATTAAAATCTAATTAACATCTAAGAATTAATTCTAAAAAAAGAATTTAAAATCTATTAAATTCTAAAAAGAATTAAACTAATCTAAAAAGAAATTAAAATCTATTAATAAAATCTATTATATTCTAAACAATTCAATTAATATCTAAAAAAGAATTAACTCTATTAATTTCTAAAATAAATCAATTATTTTAGAAAAATTATTTAAAATCTATTAATATGGACATAATACCCTAAAAATCTATTAAAAGATTATTAATATCTAGAAAAAACTAAAAAATAGAAAATTAAATCTAAAAACAATTTAAAGTCTAATTTCTAAGTCAAAAATTAAGAAAAAAAATCTAGAAACTGCTATGAAAATCAATTAAATCAATTAAAAAAGATGCGAGAATATAACGAAATAAACGGTAAACACCGGACACCGAAATATCCTCGAAAATAACAGCGTAGACCGAATCATCGGGACGAGCATAAATTCCACAACAAAACCTGCTTATTCGAACTGGTTTGCACTGCCTGAAACGCGAGAAGAGGGTTGTAATCCCGATAGAAATCAATCTGACTGAAAAATGCAATGCACGCGGTATGCAAATGCAAATGCAAAATGAATCGAAACATAAGCCAAATACAAGAATTGGTTGGTCAAATTTTGGGGTGCAACAGTAATGAATTATCATTTGTTTGTTTATAGACTTGATTTTAATTGTTTTAGAAATGTTGAGTTGAATTATTATTTACTTTTTTTTAGATTTATACAAAGATAAGAAATATGTTGCATCAAAAAAAGGTGAATAATTTGGTTTATGTTATTTGAAGATAGTCATTCAAATGATTAATCGATATTTGAAGACCCCTATAGAAGAAAATATGCAAATTGATGTTAATGTTGAGTAATATGATGTTATTGTTAATAATGTTATGGAAGTCGATGTTGTTGTAACTAATATTATGCAAAGTGGTGGTGGTGGCAATGTTAAATTAGGTGAAAGTTGAACTTCAAGTAATCAAACATTGATTAATGATGAAGAAGGTGTTTCATCCGGGACATAGTTTGATGATGATAATCAAGATACCGATAAAGATGATGGAGATTATATTGATGGTGGGATTTCACTGGAACTTTGGATGTTTGAAGCTATTAGCATATCTATTTTATGTTTATTTTTTTGCTTGATGTAGTAGCAAATTGAGAATAAATTAGTAATTTTAGTCTTTAACTTCATACTTGCAATTTTGTTTGTTTCATTATCGAGGTTTTTTGTTAAGAAATTTGTTGTGGAGTATGAAATTTAAATTTTTATGTTAATTGGTGTTCTATTATATATTTGTGTCATATTCGAGAAATTTATAAGTTTAAAAACAAAGAATTGTCACATATGTGTCACTTATAGGTTTTTGAAAGTAATTTTTAATTTTCCATAGACTCGTACGAGTTTGCGAGCCGAGTCTATGGACCCTTTATGAGTCTGATTAGACTCGCAAGTTTGACAACCTAGGTCACAACCCTAATTGCAAACCTCTTTGACATCACAACCCTTGTGCCGTCATGACCCCTAATGTAACAATTGCATACCGTCTAAACACCATGCTTGAAAATTAAATATGATTGATTGACATGTCATTGCTTCACCATACTAACGTCGGATTCCAAAGCAAATGAACATGGATCGCTCAAAGGAATAACAATCATTATGTGATTGAATGGACGAAATAGAAACAATATATCCAATATACCATCTTTGCATCAAAGTTACTTATATCACATATAAAATTTTGATCAATCATAATTGTGTAACTTAAGGGCGATCGATATATCGCTGCTTCACCATACTAATGTCGGATTCCGAAGCATAGTCAATATCGATCATCCAAATCGTATATAACCTGGTGCCAAAATTTAATTACTCGATTATAATTTAATTTATTCTGTGTTTTAATCGAATTAAAACATAAAGATAGAAAATAAAAAAATTATCAGATGCATGGTTTCGTAACTGACTCTGGTACCACTGAAGGGAAATATGCGATCCAAAACGCAATGGAAAATAAAAATTTCCCTTTAGTGATCCTTATGAATGGTCATGATCAGTGATGGAACGGTTGCCACTTGTGGCGATAAAACCTTTGATTATGAACCGAATGAGTGATCACGAGCGATGAATGATGAACAACGCCTCTACTCAGTCCACACGAACAAATTTCTTCAGTCTTAGTGCTAGTTGCTACGGTTTAAGGCTTTAAGTGAGAGAGGGAAGGAAAAATACGACTAGGGTTTCACGATCATAATTTTCATCAAAAGTGTATGCTTCTGCACAAGGGCTCTATTTATAGAATCACTTGTGTGGGCTGCAAGCTAAAAAGCCCACTTAAGTGTATGCGCACCATATTTTATGGTGTACTATATATCACCTAAGCACATGGTACCTTACCATATTCCATATTCTACTTAAGTGCATTGTACCTTTTGGTGTTCAACATTTACTTAAGTGCATTGTACCTTACGGTGTTCCTTATTTACTCTACCACTTATCAATATGTCCTTAGGTGTGTGACCCTGTAGGTTTTTGCGACATTGACAATTATATTAAATCACACATTTAACATAATAAACAATGAGCAGTATCTAGCAACACATCAAGGCTACTCAAGTCACCACAAATGTCATGTGATCTGATAAAACCTTCTGTGATAATACTTGTGTGTACAATTACTTTTTTTCTCTTATGTCTATATTGAACACAAGGCATATACCATGTCATCTTTGACCAGTTCAATATTGGGCCCTTATACATTTGTCTTGTTATGCAGGATGGACAAATTCCATCTAGGTATGTCCATGGGCCCTTAGACATTTGTCTTGTTATGCAGGATGGAAAAATTCCATCTAGGTATGTCCATCAGCATGGTTTGTGGAGTACCCATCAAGTATCTTTATGGTCATCCAATTACGGACAATGTTAGATCAATGATAAAGTACTTAACTCTATATTTAGGGTCTATAGTGGTTTCAGGTCGAAGGGTGGTATACACCACTATCACCAAAAGAGTAACATATGACATTTTGCATAACATTCTATGTAGTACTCTCATAGAGGGTTAATCCATTTTAAATATTACTCATAATATTCATACATATGTTAAGACTTGATAACTCTTTATCCATGATCCATGAGATGTGATCATCAGTCTATCTACATAATAGTTTTAATGCTTTAAGGTTATCCCACTTCACAGTAAAGCTCGACTACAAATACTTTAAGAATATTGTCCTTATGTTTAATGGGATCTCATGATTAAGTCACACTTAATATTTCATTAAACAGACTATCTATTCTATGGACTTTATTATCTTGGAAAACAAACATAATAAAGGAAGACCCTTTATTATTAATAAATAATTCGATATAAGTACCAAAAAATAATGGCCTCTAGGGCTTACACCAATATATATGGCTCTGACCGTTCTGGTCAAGTGTACTTCCAAGACATATTCATCTCTAAGTACCAACGTATTATAACCTTATTTACGGACAACTTTTCCATGTGAGATGTCATTAGTGGATAACTTGTCCATCTGTTTCGACAATCTTTGGATGTTTGGTCGACCTCAATCTAATACGATGTTAGGGCGTGACCATTTTATGGATCCAACATTCTTTAGTCGTTCTTCGTGTAGACATGTCATCAACTATCTCGTAGAACCATTTGATGGATCTTACAGTCTAGACAAACGTGTCGTTGATAGGTGTCTAGTGCTTCTGGAACTGAATGGTTGAGCCTTTTCCTAAACTGGAGTACTATACGCAAACGAACGATCAAATGAGAAATTTAGTAATGTTAAACTATCACAAATTTAGTAATGAAAATGGCGAAGGGGTTGAAGAGGGAAATTAGTGTAAAAGATGATGTGATTAAATAACACAAATTATTAAGAATTGTTCTTGCTCTTACCCGGTATCAACTCCAAATTTAGCCCAATGAAAAAGAGTCCAATATAGTCATGAAGGCCAAGAATTTAAATTATTTATGGTGGAGTGATGTCAGGACGATGTCGTTAGAGGATAAAATATCTATCCTGATATCAATTGTCGAATATAAGGTTCGACAACTTGTGGAGTAGGCATATACTTCCCTTAGAAAGCACCTGATCCCAACAAATAATCAAACCAAATCCGTTAGATGACATAACGGATTGCATACTGACATTTGTCTGCTTAAATAATTGTGATTAATGCTAAAGTTCCGAGTCTTTAAAAACCCTAATAAAACTCATATATAAAAGACCTCATACGTCAAATCAAAATACACACAATTATTTTCTAAAGCTCTATATCTCTCATATCTTGATGTTTAAGTGCATGCAAGTACTAGTCTCATCAAATCAACCAAACAACCAATACTTAAAATATCTTCAAATATTGGTTGAAAAAAAGTGGTTTCCTCATTAATTAATAAATTAAAAGTAAATATTTCTTTTGGTGAACTGGTGTCTAATGGTAATTTCACACTATATTGGTAGCTAAAAGAACTTTTGAATTTGCACGCATGCTTTGAAAAAGTAAAACAAATCTAACAATAGTCAAAGATGACAAGTGGAGAAACATCTAACTCACCCAATATTACACTCCGCAGATAGAACATGTATAGCAGCAACTCAAACTAATGACGTGCATCTCGTGAGTAAACTAAATTTTCTCGATGTCTTCTGATCCTTGCCCGGTAATTTCTTATTCACAATCAATACAACGCAGTGTCTTTACTGTATCAACCTGCGTCGAAATAAATAAATAAGTTAAAACCATTTCAAATTTTATATTTAACCGCTCATAAATATTTATTGAGTTTCTTTCCACGGACAAAAATATTTAATGTTTCAGTTTGTGCACCAGTGTATGAGACTCTGTAAATACTTCTGCTATGTATGGTTTCTCAATTCTATTCCTTTTCATTGTTTCTGTGATTATTAGTGTCAGTGAAGAAGCTATATTTTTTAACATGATGGAAAAATGGCTTTTGTTTGTTTGGAAAGTGAATTTTCAGAGTTAATACTGCAATTTTACGGACAAGTTATTACTTTTTGCTTCAAATGAATTGCGTGAGTTCAATTATGATTAATATTAGATTATATTTACATACATAATAATTATTATGTATACGAAATGTATACATTGCCGTGAATTCGTGTACATAATAAAATGGATGGTTTTAGATTTCAGCCCGTGATGACACGAAATATTTGGTCAACAATATTTATATTATAACTTGAAATAGACCTTAAGACCACTTTAGAGTAATTAAATTTTAAATAGTACTTCTTCTGTTTTTTATTATAAATCATTTTTTATTTTTCACACGTATTAAAAATTATAATAATTATAATATAAAAAATATATATATAAAGTTTTAAAAAATTGTATATTAGAAATACAATTTATATAATTAAAAGAAGAGAAAATATTAAATATTTAAAAGTTTATCGATATTATAAAATAATTTATATTATAATATAAAATATATTTTTAAAACGACTTATAATAAAAAAGAACGTAGATAATATATTTTATAAGAAATTTGAGTAACATAGATAATATATTTTACAAGAAATTTGAGTATAATTATCTGTTGAAAATTAGGTTGTTACACGGTTACAAAAGTTACTATTTCATAACGTTGCTATGTCATAAAGTTACTATATTATGTGCTTTTGGTGGGAAAAACTTGTATATGAGAATATATTTTTTATTCAAAGTCTTGTTTCAGTTTTTTCGAAGGTCTTGTGTTTATTAGTTATACTTTAATAAAAATAAATAAATAGAGATTTTATCTAACTATTGTTTTATCATTTACAAAATTTTATTTAATTATGAGTTAATTATAATAATTTGAGATCATGTACCGTATTGCACGTTCTCAACAACGGTTTTGAGTCTTAGGTTTTTATTTAGATAAGTATAAATAATTCTTATGTTATGATGGTTCCTTGTCCTACCTATGGGATATTAAAGTAGTTCTTCGTGGTTTTGATTTGATATCTGGCCTGCAAATCAACTCCTTCAAAAGAGTATTATACAATATACGAGTGAATGATTCTTTCTTGGTGGCAGCTGTGCACTTTTTGGCTTGCAAAAAGGAAACCATACATTTCAAATTCCTTGGTCTCACAATTGGTGGAAACCACAACCGCATCTCGTTTTGGTAGACATTTATCTCTTGCTTCAAGAACTGACTTTCAACTTAGAAATGGAGATTGCTCTATGTTGGGGGAAGGGTTTCTCTCATTAATTATGTATTGACGAACTTACCAATCCACCACTTCTCCTTCTTTAAAGTTCCTGCAAAAATCATTCACCAAATTATCTCTATTTAAAGAAAGTTTCTTTGGTCTAGTTGTGTCGAATCAAATGACATTTCTTGGATAAGTTGGAAATCTATCTGCAAACCTAAAGAGTTTGGTGGTTTAGGGATCAAATATTTTGGGCTCTTGAGTAAAGCACTTCTTTCCAAATGGCTATGGAGATGCATTAACAATCATGATGCTTTTTGGCGTGGAATTTTGGAAGCTCGCTATGGGAATATTCGTCGTATCATTTTGTTCAATGATGTTATGAGAATCTCACGTCTTGAATCTCTATGGTGGAAATATTTGTTGGTCATTGCTTTCCCTTTAAAAATTGGTGGTTTTTCATACAATTTACATTGTAGGCTGGGAGATGGAAGCCAGACATCATTCTGGTATTCTATCTGGCTCAACAGCAGCCAACTGTAATAGGGTTTTCCAAGTTTGTATGTTGCCACTTATAACAAACTTGCATCAGTTGCGGATATGGGAAAGTGGTTTAGAGCTAATTGGATTTGGGACCTTGGTGATAATTTGGGTGCGGCAACTTGCATGGAATTCGTTTTGAATACTGAACTTTCGGATCTTATGTCACTTCTGTTTGAAATTAAACCAACTCCAGGTATTGTTGATGCTTTCATTTGACCCTTGAATCATTATAAATGCTTTTCGGTGCTTTCTTCTTATAACTCCTTGCATAAATTTTTTGGTATGGCTGTGTTGGAAGAGAAACTCATGTTATCCGTTTCATTATTATGGTAAGCTAACATCTATTTGAAGGTGAAAATCTTTGGATGGAGAGTTTTGTTGGATAGACTTGCAACTCGTTCAAACCTCACTTTAAGAAATATCATTTCAAACCACCATGAATTAGTGTGTGTGTGTGTGTGTGTGTGTGTGTGTGTGTGTGTTCTGCTTTAATGCCAATGAAGACTCACATCACTTATTCATTTCATGTCTGCAGATCAAGCTTGTTTGGGAGAAAATTGGATCTTGGTTGAGAATTGTTGGTTTCACCGAGGCAAATGGTGTTGAGCATCTTCTAACTTGGTTCCTTCGTTTGTCGTCTTCTTCTTGTTCGACCTCTTTTGCTTGCTCTATTTGGTTCACGATTATTGGTGCATTTGGTGGATGCACAATCAAATTATTTTCAAAGACGCGATCGACGATTTAGTTGCCTTATTCGATAGAATTATTCTATTCTCATGGCGTTGGTTGGCTTTTGGTATCAACTTTAAGAGTAGGTGTTCATTTTATGATTGGTTAAAATGCCCTTTAAATTTCTTGTAATCTTATTTTCCTGTGCACTTTGATGGATTTCCCATGTGTACTTTTAGGTTTTGACACCCCTAGTGCCTCATTTATAGATTGCTCTTACTTATAAAAATAAAATAAAAAACAATTCTTATGTTGGATCATGTTCATGCAGAACTTTACTTTGACTTTAAATAAAACTCTCATAAGTAGACAGTGAGATTGATCTCATTAAATTAATCTACGTAAGATTGGATACCAAGGTTTAAAAAAAATTGTCAGAAATTGATGGAAATTTATATACCAAAATGGTTCTAAATAATTTATGGAATTTAGTTTCCAAGTTTTAGTTCAACTTAAAAAAATTAATAAATATGTGTAAATCTTTAATGATTATTATCACTTTGTTTACATATTTAAAAAAATTATGAGATTTAGTGAAAATAATTTTATAGTTTTTAATATATTGTATGAATATTATATTATTAAGTTATTTAAATGATTGAAAATTTTGAAATAATATAAAAAAGTTTAAGTGAGATCCATCTAAATAAATATGATGGGTGTGTGTGAGTGTGTGCTCTTAATTAGATATGTTTTACCATTTAACCATAATATTTTTCTCAGTTTTAGTTTAACTTTAAATAAAGGTTCCATCTAATATATGATTCCTAATAAAGTTTAATAAAATTGTTACAGATGGCATAATAAGTCATATTGAATGTGAGTAGTTACAACGCAGACTATAATCGATGTCTATTAAATTTCAAACCAATTGCTTAATCAACATTATAAAACCTTAATGAAGGTGGTGAAAAGAAGATAGGGACAGTGTATTTTGATGTTGTTTTGTTATACCCTTTAACATAATACAAGTTATTGGTACATGCTTATAGTTGAACAATTTAAATAAAAATGTCAAATCTCATCTATCTATATTAATTAACCAACAACAAGTTTTGGCTCCCTATAACCCATCAATAAAAGTATTGGCTCCCTATGAAATATTAAAGAAGTGATTTAATAGCAACTTTATAGGTGGGGTGATGTTAAAAGAAGAAGAGGTTTTTGATAATTTGTGGACGGGGTTAAAGCTAGCTACCATACCTAAATAAGATTGATGGGGCTTATTTTGTGGGTTACCAACCAATTAATTATGATGAGTTAGCAACTTCTATATAGGGATATATTTTGTAAAAGAAAAAAAAAACAACTTTTTTTTTTATAAATCAGACAACTCTGCGCATAATTAAATAGACAAATTTTTTTGACCCGAATAAAATTATAATAGATGGCAAAATTCTTATTAAAGAGATTCAATAATAAAATATTTCTGCGCGTAACTATATAGACTAATTATTTGAGCTAGATAGAATCACAATAAAAAGTAAAACTTTCACTCAAAATTTAACATTAGTGCATGTTTAATACTAAAACATTCCTGTGCGCACCTGCAGTGACTAATTCGTCTTTTCAAACCAATGACCTTTAATTCTTGAAACTTTGATTTAAGGAAAAATGAAAACAAATATTTCTGAATGCAATAACATTAAACCAAGAACTCACGAGCATTCTCACTTCCTTCACAGAAAAAACAGATATCACATCACCCACCTCGCCAACTCACCACCATCACACACCTCCCATTTCACAAACTGTACTTGCCATGACCTGTTCAAATATCTGCATTCATCACCAATTTCACGAGCCTATTTAACACACTTTCTCTCATCTCTTTCCCACAAAACCTCTCATTTAACATTTCCACATTTACTCAAACATCAAAAACTCATAAAACAATCTTCCATGTCTACTAAACATCTCATAGCCCTTCTAGCTCTTTCCTTTCTCCTTTCACTAAACTCTCTACACACCATCATGGCTGCAAGGATCATTCCTAGTAGTGCTCCTAGTACTGTCACAAGGCCTCTTTTTTCATCCGAAGCTGAAAATTACTTGAAGCCTCGTTTGGATCATACGCAAAGATTCTTTCAAGGGAGACAAGTTAAGAATTGTTTGCCAAAAGGGTATAGGCATAACTCAGCTCCAAGCAGATTTGTTAACTATGATACATTAGGTGGATGTTCTGGAATCCGTTCGGAGAAACCATGAAACATGTTTGGATGAATGGGAGAGATTCTATTATTTTTTATATGGTTGTTTTTAATATATGGTGGATGTTATATATAAGAAAATTTTATTTTTTGCTTTGTTTTGTTTTTTGTGATTTGATATATTATTACCTATAACAATTTTGAGAGATGAGGATACCTTTTTCAGGTATATGTGTGTATTTTTTTGGTCAAATTTATATTTCAATTATAGTACAAAATATGTTGTAATGATGTCATTTATCTCGCCCTTCCTACTTGTTGTTGGGATGGCTCCAACGGTCATGATAAACTATTATATAAATAAATATGTCATTTGAATTCTTAAACAATCGACTTTTCAATATTTAATAGGTGAAAAATAAAACTCAAATTTATCACAAATAAGTTTGGGTATTTCAGTCCTGCCACCATTTATTTAATAAAATTAATTTTTTAAATAGTTATATTTTTTAAAATAAAATTATATTTAAAATAATAAAATAATACAATCTCAAAAAATTTCATATATACATTTTAAATATTTTAAATAATAAATATGATTTATAATATCAAAACATTGATATATATTTAATATTTTAAATTATCATAAATAAATAATAAAATAGATAATAAAATAAAGACAAAATACCATTTTTCTTTCTTAACTATGCCCTTGAATTTAGATTGGTCCTTTAAATTATTTTTTTGGGTCAGATTGATCCCTTAACTCTTAAAATGTGTCATGTTAGTCCTTTTTATCTAATTAGCAACTAAAAAATTCAAAAATCGGTGCTAAATTCGTCGCTAAAGTACCAAAAGAACTAACATGACACGTTTTAAGAATTAAGGGATCAATCTGACACAAAAAAAAATTAAGGGACTAAAAATGATATTTTGTCTAAAATAAATGGGATGGATTCGAGGACGGATTCGGGATAGCTACTAATGTCTTCATTATCTAACTCATCCCTATTTTTTATAATCAAGGAAAATTCAAACTCAAATTCAAATCCAACTTAAATGGATTTTTTCATCAAATTGGAGACGAGTTCGGATGAATAGCCATGAATCCGGATTATTAGACATAACTGTCGATGAAGCATGTAACTTTTGCAGCAAGAATTAATTTTGTTAAATGGAACCATTGCTTTGATTTCTTTATATATATATATATATATATATATATATATATATATATATATATATATATATATATATATATATATATATATATATATATATATATATATATATATATATATATATATATATATATATATATATATATATATATATATATAACCATTTAATATGAATCAACTCACTTTTATGGTTATCTCTAACCCAAATTATCTAATTAAATTTAAATTTTATTTTCTTTAAATTAATATCAATTTTTAAATTTAAATACTTAAATAATTAACATATATAATTAAGGATAAATATATTTTGTCAAATAACATAAAATTTGGAACAATTGAGTTTCAACTTTTTACAAATACGGTACGGTATAACTTTTCCTTGATATTGTTAAAAAAAAATAGAAATTATATTGTGGTTGGGTCTAACTCAACCCTACAAAGTTGGTTGGTAAGGTGATGATTGCCTCCACTTATAAAGACATGTTCATGCAATATATTATCTGATGTGAGACTCTTAACACATCCCCTCACGCTCAGGACTAAGCAACTGGAACATGGAAATAAATGGTGGGTGACGCGATAGCGGAAACCATAGAAGATGACCTACCGGATCTTAAACCATAGATGATGATTGCCTCCGAGGGAGCTCAATCCCTCTCCTCCCCGTGGTCGTTCGCCTGGTGGGGGATGGATATCCTCGGTCTGTTCACCTTAGGCTCATATCAGAAGAAGTACCTGATAGTGGGCGTCAACTATTTCACCAAGTGGATCGAGGCCGAAGCCCTCGTCAAAATCACGGCACACAACATACTCTGGTTCTACAAAAGGAACATCCTCGCCAGGTTCGGCATCCCGCTCGCCATAGTCACCGACAACGGGACACAGTTCACCGACATAAACTTCCGGGACATTGTCACCAACTCGGGATAAAACACCACTTTACCTCGGTCGAGCACCCTCAAAAAAACGGCCAAGTCGAGACCGCGAACAGAGTAATCCTCTAGGGATTAAAATGAAGGCTCGGTGACGTCAAACGAGGATGGGTCGAGGAGCTCCACAGCGTGCTGTGGGCGTACCGAACAATGCCTCGCTCGACCACCGGGGAAACCCCATTCCGCCTCACGTACGGAACCGAGGCAGTGATCCCAATCGAGATCAGGGAGCCGTCCAGAAATACTAAGGCATCCCTCGAAGAGGAAACCAACGGCGAAGCTCTCCGGGAGGAGCTCGACCTAGTCGAGGAGATCCGATCAGGAGCGGCTCTCCGCGAAGTCAGGCTAAAACAAAAGATAGACCTTCGCTTCAACATTAAAGTCCTAAAGCGCGATTTCCAGGTCGGTGACCTGGTCTTACGAAGAAACAAGAAGGACTAGCACGAGGGAAAACTTGCCGCAAATTGGGAAGGCCCCTATTGTGTTCGGGACAAGACAGAACATGGGGCCTATTACCTCAAAAACCTACACGGGGACCAACTAGCTCGACCATGGAACGCTGAGAAGCTGAAAAAATACAACAGTTAAACACTGCTCGCGACGACCAGCGTCGCGACCACAGGAGCGCGACACGGTACCATCGCGTCTCCTTGAAGCCAACAAAATAGCAAGTTGCTGCCTTTGTGTGCACAGGCAGAAGGTCTGTTCGATGGAGAACCCCTTGATCGAGACTCCCCACCGTTGTACCATGCTCGGTAGAACACCCAGCTCGCGATGGGACGTTCACGCCGCGGGGATAAACATCCCCTTTACCGACCAGGTAACCACACCGGTCACCCGGCCAGTTCCCTACACTACCGGACACAAGTATCATCGAGCTACTACCCCCAAACTACGAGACAACATAGTAAACATACATTTCAAGCATACAGACGTGCAGAAATAAAACAGGCATATCATCATGCAAACACAAACGAGCGCACACTTAGACAAAACAAAATATTGTATTATAAAAGGGGGGCACCAGCCCGGTAGTCAGAGTACAACGTATAAAGGCACGTAGACCCAACAAAAATACTTAGTAGAAAAACAACAAAAGTTGGCACGCAGGCCCGGAAACTACGAGCACGCAGGCCCGGAACAAATCTACATATCTTCAGAAACTCCCACCTCGGGCTCATCTACGGGGCGGAGTTACCAGCAGCTTCATAATCGGGCTCGACCACCCGTCCATCAACTATCTGATGGAAAGGCCTGATCTTGTCTACGACCAAGCTAACCTCATGATTAACCACCTTGAGTTGGTCGACAGCACTGGAAAAACCTACCCCGACTGCCTCCAGACAGTCATTCTCCAACTCTCGGATCCTCCCCAGCAGATCTGCACGAGTGACCATGAGCTTGTCCTCGTCAGTCTCATCATCGGTAGGCTGGAGTGAACCTTTCAGCTCCCCCACACGAGCCTTTAGCACCTGCAACTCCGCCTCCGCGACCTTCAATGTCTTCTCAGCACTTTCTCCTCTCTTGCGTTACACGGCAACATCTCCCCGAATCTTCTCCAACTCCTCGGCCATCTTGGTCAACCTTGACTGCGCAAAAGCAAGATCGTCATGCAGCTTGGCCAGCTCGGTAGTGGAACAACTCTCTTAGCTCAGAACCAAGGCCGTCGAGAAGACTCGTATCATGGAAGCAAGATCCTCGGTCGAAACCTGCCTCCGCGCTGCCTGATCCTCAATGAGAACCGCCTTTGCCTCCCCGACGGGCACAGCTGGCGACCTGGCACCATGGAAAAAGTCGGGATGCTGATGAAACTGAGGGATTAGGAACCCCTTCTTAGCAAACCCTTTCGTCAAGTCGACGACACTCTCAGGCGTTTGAATCTTGGGCCGCTTGGCAGCCCCCTGAGACAGCGGGGAATGGCTGCTCTTAGGCGACGATGAAGAACCTCTTCCTCCCTGGTCAACTGCAGCTTTCCCGACCACCTGGGAAACCGAGCGTCTTTCCAGCGGTAACCGTGGCCCTTGAGGCAGCCAACTTCTTCACTCTCTCCTCGACAGAAGACATATTCCCTGCAAAAAGAAAGAAAGAAAGAAGTCAGCAAACAAATGAAAAATTGTGAAGTCAAGGGAATGGGGTCGACCACTACCTAGGTAAATAAGGGCCTCCTCTTCCAACGAACACTCGAGCAGAGCCTTCGTACTGATCAACCTCTTCCTCTGGCAAACACGCCCCTGACTATCATGGACATATCTACCGTCGGGCGTCACCAGGTTCGACAGGGGCAGGATGGCCATGAACGAGACTATCTTTTGGTAACCGGCCAGATCCTTCTCGTCCAGGGTCCTCGCCCGCACTATGTATGGTCGGTACCCTTCTTGAAATGTTCCTCTGTCCACTCCAAGGGCACCTTCGGTACCAAGACAGCCTCCTGCTCCCTGTTCACTACCCTCTCCTCTCTCCTATACAACAAGGAACACGCCCCGTGGGACACCGGTCGAATGACGAAGAAGCGTGCTTTAAAATATCAGATGGAGTCCATATAAGTCCGAAAGAGCTTCCTTGGTTGTTTCAAAGAGACCCATCCATGTCGACTGTCCACAGTCTGCCTCTGCAGATGAAAAAGGCGGAAGAAAAGCGGCATCGTGTCCCCGACCTCCAGGTGTCTACAAACGAGCTCGAATACCCGGATGAATGCTACAGTGTTGGGATGCAGTTACGAGGGGGCTAACCTCAACCAATCAAAAACCCTCAACTGGAAGTCCATGAACGGTAGCTTGAGCCCGGCCTCCCAAAAACAGAACTCATACACGGGGAACCGCATTTTTCCGAATGCCAAGCAGATGCGACGTTATTCAAGGAGGAAACCTCAACTTCTAATGCAAAGATAAAATAAAAAGAACACACAAGTAAGGGAGGATCACCTCAACCTTCAATGTAAACAATCAGAGGCAAGTATGAAGCAAATAAGCAACCAAGCAAAGGGAGGAAATAGTGTGAGGCATCAGCTGCCACAAGCGCGTCTCAACCTTTAATGCAATCATGCACCCAAATAAGAGTATCTATTCATGAAGCTCTATCCTAAATGCATCACAGCAAGGAATCAAACATGCAGATGAGAAAACAAGCTAAGGGTACAAGGTTATAATCAACTCACTAAGCTTGGCGTGCATCAGCACAAGAATCCACTGAGGCTCAGACTTCCTGAGGAATGCCCAAAATTCCTCCTTAGGAGGAATTTGGCTCTCCCAAAAAGGATCCACAGAATTGGACTAGAGAGAAGAGAAATATGGTGTGAACCTAAGGAACCCACCAAGTCATTTGAATATCCATCCAAAGCTCAAACTCATTAAGGAATGCACACCATCCCTCCTAAGGAGGAATGAGGCTCTCACCCAAGAAGGATCTAAGGAATTGGACTAAGGAATAATGAAGGCAAAGCTTCAAAGGAAAGGGAATCATCCACCTAAAACTCTTTAAAGAAACCTCAATATGAAGCCCTAAAGAAAATCCATTCTAAAGGAGCTAAAGGCATGTTAAATGTTTGAGAATCCTCCTAAATTATTATCAACTTATGAACTAAGGTATAATGTGGAGATTAGGTACCTAAAGTTTGCAACAAAGTTCACTAAATGGGAAAGATAGGTGGAAGGATCCCATAAGGCTACACTAATGCTAGTCAGAATGGAAAATAGGGTAAAAATAGGAAATCTATCCTAAAATTTCTAGTAAAAAATCCAGAGGTGACTAAGGATGTTATGAAGTCATGGTAAAAATTCCAGATTAAAACTCTAAGTTTAAGGGCACTAACCAAATGTTATACCTAAAGGTATGCTAGGGGAAGTTCAATTGGGAGTGGTCCTAAAGAACTAGTTCAAACCTATATCAAAAGGCACCTAAAAATCAGGGGAAAATCATACAAGTCATTCAATGAGTCTAGAACTATCATGCAAAAATTCAGGTCTTAAATCATAACTATGATCAAGTACTAAAATCAGCAAGCAAGCATATATTTTTTACATTTATTAATGAACTAATTAAATGGAAAATTCATCAAAAATGAAATTACAAAATGCACAAAATTAAAGGAAATGTCAATGATCATTCATGATTTTTTCAGAATTTTTGGCAATTTTATCTATTTTTTATGAATTAAAAACCAAACAATTAATAAACCATAAAAGAAAATGAATTAAAATGAATTAAAGTGCAAGGAAATATCACAGCCACATGATTGGCCTACTAGTCAATAGATCCAAAGCGCCATAACGCGCCATGCAAGCAAACAAACCACTAAATGAAACGCCGTGTTTCATTAAACGGGCTGAAACAAAATCCTGGCCACACATGCAGCATATCCGTTTACTCATCCAATGGATCCACAAACGCCACGTACGTTGGTCAACTCTAGTTCAAAGTGAGGCCAAACGAAGGCCACACGATGATGATACCAGTCAAGTCTACTAACAGATCAAACGACCATGATTTAAACTGGAGGTTTGGGGGGAACTATAACCAGATAGAGGCGCCGTCGGTGGCAGCCACCTCCGATCATCTTCAACCTTCAAATGATGAATAGTGTGGTGTTCTCAAACCTCACCAAACTCAAAAAACTTGATATCAATCTCTTCCTCTCCTCACGTACAACAACCTAACACTCCAATTTCATTTTTATCCAAGATTCAAACCTAAACGATGGCCAACAGAAAACGTGCATCATCCACAAATCTCACAAACAACCACAATTCTTATCCTAAATCCATCTAGGCATCATCAGAAACCTAACCGCATGTTCAAACTATCCTAATTGCTCATAAATTAAGAGAATCGTGAAGTATAGAAACCTGTTCAGAAGCTTCAATGGAGGCACTATCAAGTGTTGAACCTTACTCCAATCAATGCAGAATCACTCAGTGGTTAATGTTGAAGCTATCTTGATGCTCAATTCCTCTTGATCTTGCTCCAATCTCCAAACAAGATATGCACTTGCAAGCTTGCTTTTCTCAACTGCTCTAACTGAATTTCCCTCCAAAATTCACCAACCTTCATCTGAAACTGATGGAAATCTTATATAGAACTTGTTTGGATCAACTTCAGGCCTAATCATGGCCCATAGAGTCCATTTCCAATTTTCACTTTTCTCCACTTTTTCCAATTCGCTAATGCACGAAAATGCTCTGTCAAGAGCTCCAAACTGGTCCAATTCACTTCGGTAATGTATGGTGAGCATGAAGGGCTTGGATTAATGCCTTGATTTCAATCAAAGGTGTGTATTGGTTTGGTTGCTTCAAGCATAAAGAACTTGTGAAATGCCCATGTAAATGGCTCCAATCTTGAAATCCATCAATGCCGTTGTTTTTAAAATTACAAATGCACTCAAAAAATGCACAAGTTTGCATAATTTTGAGCCATTGTGAATTAATTTGAATTTTTGCCCTTTTTATGCCTTTAATGATTCATTCATGAAACTTTCTTCACACACTTCTCATTACAATCCATATCAATGGATTCTTGGTACTTGGTTGGACAAATAACATCATTTTGAACAACTTTCAAGTTGGACAAATCTTCATTTGAGGTATGCAAGTTAGTGAAATTGACCTATAATCCAAAATGACTTGTAATCTCAACTTCCCAAAATACCCCTGTCTTGCAAGCAATGTATCTTGAGTTCTAAAAATCCTATCAAGGACTTCTAGTACTCCTTGGAAAGCTAAGACGTTAAGGAACAACATTTATGTTGGCCTGAAGTTGAGGAGAAGCTTCTTTCTAGGTCAAAAATGGCATGGAAGTTGGTTGACTTTCAAGTACCAAAATCACATTCATCTGATGACCTATAACTTGTCTGCCTCATAACTTGAGTTCTATAAACCCTATCAAGGACTTATAGTACTCAAATTAAAGCTATGATCATACTCTACAACAATCATGTTAGGGTCAAGGTGAGATGAAAGTCACATCTGGAGTTATGTGGTCTTGAAGTTATCCACTAAACCAGGGGATTTTACACTGTCAAGCATAGTAACCCTAGCCTAGCAACTCCTCACACTCTTTATTCATGATGCGTTAGTCTTGGAATCATCCCTTGAGTGTCTGAACACCTCATTCCATGATCACATGGCCTTGAAATTAGGTCTCAACCTCTTTC
This sequence comes from Lathyrus sativus, assembly GCA_963859935.3. Taxonomy (NCBI): domain Eukaryota; kingdom Viridiplantae; phylum Streptophyta; class Magnoliopsida; order Fabales; family Fabaceae; genus Lathyrus; species Lathyrus sativus. The sequence continues at coordinate 421,743,620 of OZ012741.1, read as the reverse complement.
AATTCACCTGTTGACTTAGGGTTGACCAGGTGGAAACCCTAATTGCACAAATCTTGGTTGTAGCTTCTTATACTTTGCAAAATGACTTCTCCAAAATCCATAATGACTATCAAGACACCATATGGACTATCTCAATGCTATAGGTCCATATCTATGGATTTAACATCATCAGATGCTCTCCCATAACCTTCAAATTAGGAGATGAATGCAATGAAATACAAGCTACGTAAAGAAAAAAGTTTGGAAAATTTTGGGGTGAAACAGCTGCCCCTATTCAAACGGCTTGGACCTGACTGGGTGAGAAGCGAACGACTCTCAAACAATCAAGGTAAAAGGCGGTTGAATACCAAAGAACCCGGAAATTTTCCAACTGCACAAGCAAACAGTACTCTGATTGGTAGGAAAATCTTTGGAAACTGAAATGATAGTTGCACGACAACAAGCTGGTGAATGATTAATCTCAGATCTCCGTCAGGATGATCATCGGATTTTGCTATAGAACTTAGATATCAAGCCAATAAGGGGTCATTGGTTACATGGTAACTGGTGAAGGATAGTTGATTTTACCGTCATACATTCTGCGTCACGGCAGAAGAATTCCTCTGGACTTATCGGGTCTTTAGGAACGTTTGACAATCTCTATCGGACTGAGTCATCAAGTCAATAAAGGATTATCGGTTACCCGGTAACTGGTGAAGGATAGTCGATTATGTCGTCGGGCATTATGCATCACAGCAGAAGAATTCCTTAACGTTACCTCTGGACTCATCAGGTCACTGGACGTTTGACACTCTCTGTCAATTATGTCGTTGGGCATTCTGCGTCATAGCAGAAGAATTCCTTAACGCCACCTCTGGACTCATCAGGTCACTGGATGTTTGACACACTCTGTCAATTATGTTGTCGGGCATTCAAGGAAATTCTCGGGCATCAACCGGACTTCGTCATTCAGTTGGGATGAAACCACTGATTCATCAGTGACTGATAAAAATAACTGAGTTTGCCGTCAGGCATCCTGCATCCACGGGAAGACCTCTTTAACTTCACCTCCGGACTTCTTCATCAAGTTGGTAAGGAATTTTGACAATACTGTCTGACTTCATCACCAAGTCTGGGGAAATTTCGCAATCAAACTTTGTCATCAAGTTGTTGCAGAACTTCGTTATCAAGTCTGGAAGAAAATCTCTGTTGAACTTCGTCATCAAGTCTAGGAGAAATACATGGGGTTGGACTTCGTCATCAAGTCTGTAAAACACTTATGGCATCGCTGCCGGACTTCGTCATCAAGTCGGGAAGAAAACCTCCGTCGAACTTCGTCATCAAGTTGGAAAGGTAAATTCCATGACCTCGTGGTCGGACTTCATCATCAAGTCTGGAAATAGACCCCTCGGTATGTATCAGGATATCTAGACTTTTACCGTCAGGCACCCCGCGTCAGCTAGGAGCACTTCTTCGACATCACAGTCGGACTTCATCAGTAAGTCAAGAAATAGAATCCTTAGTCAATCATGAACCAATAAGGATATCTAACTTTTGCCATCAGGAACTCCGCGTTAGCTAGGAGAACTTTTCGACATTGCAGTCAGACTTCATCACTAAGTCAGGAAATAGAATCCTTAGTCAATCATTAACCAATAAAGATATCTATTCTTTTGCCGTCAGACACTCTGTGTCAGCTAGGAGAACCTTTCGACATCGCAGTCGGACTTCATCAGTAAGTCAGGAAATAGAATCCTTAGTCAATCATGAACTAATAAGGATATCTAATCTTTTTCTGTTAGGCACTCCGCATCAGCTAGGAGAACTTCTCGACATCACAGTCGGACTTCATCAGTAAGTATGCAGGGGAATTTGGCACTGCTACCGGACTTCATCATCAAGTCTGCAAGGAAATTTCAACCTCTTTGTTTGAAACCTTCTGGGGATGGCATATCTCCGTTGGGGATTCTGGAGAACTATCGAGTAACTCTGGTTTGGGGATTCAGGAATCATTCTGAACGAATAGACTCTGCTGAGAGATTCAAGAATCATCCTGAACAAACAACTCTGCTGAGGAACACCTGCACACAAGAACGGTAACCACCTAGCTCATGTTTCACGTGCATATTCTTGACAATGGCGTCATGCTCCATACGGGGTGGAAATGCTACGCGTTTAGGGTAGATGCTATGCAATCATGCAAAATGCTACGGAACCAAATCAGCAAAAAAAATGCTGAAGGGAGAATCCTCCTATCAAGGAGAAAGGAACCATCCTGATAGGGAGAAGGAATCATCTTGCTGAGGAGAAGGATCACACCAATTTCAATTGGACCTATCTTGGGGAAACGAACCTCAGACGACTTTCCGCTGGGAACCAAAGTTCTACGAGAACCTGTACTTGCTCAACTGAGCACACGAACCACGAACCACTGAGGAAAAGATATCAATCTCAGAAATAAATTGCACGTCCTTCGCAGATAGAACCTTATTGGAGATACAGACTCTGACGGGGAATTATAGCAACAACTATTCAAACACTCTCTCCTGCTGGAGAAGACAAACAATGGCCTGAACAGCCTTCCAGAATTCGGCTCTCTTGAGGAACTGCAAACTCGGCCGAGGATAGACAACCAGATGCTGGAATAAATCCTACCTGCTGGGGAGAACACCACTCTGTGGGGAATTCAACTCTGTTGGAGACTTCAGTCTGAACTATCGAGAGCTGAACACTTACGGATAGTCTTCTACGAGAAAACTGCATGTTGACCCACTGCTGGGAACGAGTATACACCTCTGCGCATGACTCAGCTGAGGATAGAGATACCAACTCCATTTTCTGGGAAATGAACTCTGGTTAGGGAGAATCCATCTCTGTTTGGGGAGACACATCAATGCTCACAGCCCCATGTTCAAACTCTGTGGGGAAACACAACTGAACCTGCTGAGGACTTTATTCCTGCTTGGAAAAACATGCCATGAAACGAACTCGAGATGGCTTGCCCCAGAATCTTAACAACTTCTAATAAACCCTGCCGATATGGAGAGGAATGATTCCTTCGCTTTCAGCTTTTGCCCCAGCCTGTGGGATCTTCGTAACATCCTCTCGAAAGGAAATCTGAGATCTCTGTACTCTAGCAGTTTGATATGAACGACCTCAGCGTTTTGAACCTCACGGAGGTGCTTCAAGCTAATCGCCTTTAGGATAAGGATAGCTTCGGCGCTCTCGAGGTGGCCTGCCCTAGCCTTGTCGTGACATTGCCCCTCGTTGGATGATCTGTGGGAGCATTACCCTTGGTTGTGTGAGATTCATCAAATCTCGACCTGATTGCCCCGGATTACTGACTTTTGGATGGCTGAATCCTATGCCGTGATCATCTGACATAGCTTGCCCCGGTTCACCAGAATATTCTGGCATTCTGCATCTTATCCTGGTCAAACTTTCCATCGTGGAAACTTTCTCGCTGTCAAGCGCTTACTCGCCAGTAAAACAAGTTGCTCTGCATAAAAGATATATTAAATGCAATGCATATGACAGTTTTGACAATCCATTCCTATTCACTAGAAAAAAAATTTGCGACATAAAGTGTATGAATCAATCATCACCATGTCTGTACAACGCTGTAAGGGGAATCCTTTCTAGGAGTCAGTTTCGGTGCGATCTTTATCGAAGTATGCTTTCGAAACAAGCCTATTTCAATTAGGACTTTTAAAGGTTGTAACGTGGCCAGGTTCACGGTTAAAGAAGGAAAGGATATAGGCTCAAAATTCATTTTAACCCACCCATTCTCCGTGATGTTCTCCAATCCTACGTTTAGCTAATTCGACCTTAGCGTTTACCTTTCAAAGGTTGAATGACAGGAGTGATGGTTCAGGAAACCACACATTTTTGAAGTGACAGTTACTCTCTTTTCGTCTTTGGCGTCCGGAGCCACACGATTTCGTTCTTATTTGAGGATTTTCTTTCGTAATCCTTTTTTCGCTTTTCGTTTTTCGTTTTCCCCTAAATTTTTCCTGTACTAGATCTTCAGAGTTTCTTCAATTTTGAAGTCCAGCGGGGTACCCTAATTTTTGCCTAAGTCGCTTGCTCGCAAGATTCGACTTAGCGAGCTTTTTCTTTTGATTCTTTTCTCTCTCTTTTTTTTTGAACAAATCGCATGATACCGGCTCGTTTGACTTGTTTGAAAAGAGATTGTGACTGTTTCACTCCTGATCGACCAGGTTTAACCACCATGGTTTTTTAGGTACGACCTATAGCAGTATGATTGATCCTCGAACGAACACTCCTTTTGTAATTTGAATGCTTGGTCAAATTAACTGACACCTACCCTGCCCCGGGTTAAGATTGAGGGTTTTTCATTTTCAGAAAGAAACTCCTACTACTCGGCTCAAAGGGGTTAACAAGGGATTATCTTCCTTATATCTCCGGTGTTTGAGATTTGAAACAATGATTGTACATCATCAACAGGTTTTTATTTAAAAGCATACAATCGAAAGCTCATATCTTTCGGTTTCGTCATCCTCCCCGGATTCCACTTACACGAGCGTTTGTAATGAAAGAAAGCAATAGAGTGAACACGAATGGATTAGTTCAAAACACGCATATTTATTTCATTATCAATATCAATTGAAAAACAACATGCTTTACAAATGAAATTTGCATTCTAACAGGAAAGAAACTACAAATGTAGAGAAATGACATGATAAAATGCAGATTGCCAGCTTTCGGGAACTGGGCTTTCACACTGATTTGCTGCTTAGGGGAGCGACCCTTGACGTCTTCAGACTCAAACAGATGATCAATTGACGTGTATGATCAGCCTTCCCTCTAGAAAGGATATGCAGCTTATGTCCATCAACTGCTGTACCTTGGCTTGAAAAGCCTCGCAATCCTCAGTCGAATGCCCCATGGATCCCCCATGATATCCACATCGGGCACTGGGATCATACCCGGGAGGGTACGGCTCTAGCACCGGTTTGAGCAGCTTGGGCTCCACCAAAGAATACTGAATTAGATGCGGCAGCAGCTGACTGGGCGTCATAGGCACTGGATGAAGGAGAGCATTCCTTCTTTTCAGATTGTTGCTGCGAGGCCTGTTCTGATTATGGAGCTGAAGATAATCTTGCTATTGAGAAACATGATACTGTTGGTATTGGTCGAAACATTCCTTATGTTCAGGCACTATCATCCTCAGATTTGGCCCAGGAACCGGTAACTGCTGCGGACAAGGGGATTCAGACTCCAACGATTCCAGGATATACCCCGGACCCTTTACAGCTTCAGGTGGGGGAATAGGAATATCGATTCCTGATACATTCATGCCGCCCGACACAAATTCAATTGCTTTCGAATCTATCAAGTCTTGAACCTTGTGCTTAAAATCTTTATAGTTTGCTACGTCGTGCCCCGGTGATCCAGCGTGGAAGTCGCAACGGGCATCTACATTATATCCTGGTGGTGGTATGCCAGTCAACGGAGCCAAAGCCCGAGGTTCAACCAACTGAAGTTGGAGCAAGAGTTGCACCAACTGAGCATAATCCACAGGGACTTTATCGAAGGTTCTGTTGCACGGTCTCGTCTTTTGTCTTCTAGGGTCATCTTGAGAGACTTGACGTAACCGCTGACGGGAAAATTCTTGAGCTCTAAGTTGCGCAGAGGATCTCTTATGCCTATCATTCCTGGGTGCAGGTTCTTCAGACACCTGTGGAGCAAGTATGCTGGTTGCAGCTTCGGGAATTTGCTCACATTCTCTTCTGAGTACATTCCTTAACACTTTTGCCATCAAACCCACCTGACTCTCCAGCTGGTTGTTCTCCTCTTTGAGCGTATCTTGATTCTAGCACAACACTTGCATGTCCTTCATGAACTGCCCTAGCTGGCTCTGAACGTCCTTCAGTTCCGCTTGTACCTGTTCCATTGCTCGGATCAACCTACGATCAATCCTGAAACAACCTGTAAAAATAGAGGGTTAGATAAATAAACTCAAGGCGCCTGCCATGCAACATGCTTATGCAAATGCAAACGTGTGTCTGTGCCTAGGGAGAGATTCCCCCCTGATTCTAGTTTCCGAGATAAATAAAGTCCAACATCCAATCCTGGAAAGAAAACCTCATATACATCTGAAAAACCCACGCGGGCAGCATACAACTGTAATCGAATACAACTGAAGCAACAAGTGTGACCCCAACCAACAAGCCTGGTGGTGGTCAGCATATCAATGCATAAAAGATACAAAGAAATACAAGGAAATCAAGTGCGGCTACGGGCACGAAAATCTTCCAATAACTTCTTCGTAATGGGATGGTCAGACTTGGTGAGCAGACCCCAGATTAGCAGATCCCTCTGCCTGATGGTATCCTAGAGATCTTTGGCAAAATCTTCACAAGCACCTTCTCCAAAGCAGTCTTCCATTTTGCACCTCTTAGAGTCAGCTCTGAGTTGAAAATCCTTCCGATTTGCCTTGGTTTCAACCAATCTATACTGAGTGTCTCGTCGAAGTGATGCTTCAGCCTCTATCTTCTTGTCCTTGGTCTCAAGCTGAATCTTCAACTGGGCTATCGGCTGCTTCAGCTTCTCCTCTCACTCTTTGTGGCTGGTCAGAGTATTGTTCCACAATGTCTCGAATTTGGATATCTTCAGATACGCCCTATCCAAGTCTTGCTTCTTGGTGGCGAGGACACTGTTAGCAGCTTTGAAGTCTAACCCCAGACGTCCTCTAGAATCGGTCTCCTTGTTCAAACTGGCGCCCAAGTGGTTTATCAACTTCGTCTGTTTCTTGCAGGAGTATACGACTTCGCTCTTCTCGCTTCGGAGTTGAGCAATTTCTTTCTCTAGCTCTTCCTTGGCTTTCCTTAACTCTTCCTTCTCTCGCAGCACCTGGTTGTATTTCTGGATGTCCACTGTGGTCGACTCTTCGATCACAGGAGGACACACAGCAGGAAAAGGCATCAGACCTTTTGTGGCTCGCTCACGAACCCAAACCAGGTATGGATCAAAAGCTTTATTGTTGTTCTTCCCCAACATAGCTTTACCCTTCATATGAAGATTTCTCCAAGCGTGCTCAAGCTTAACCAATGTATCAACATCTAACAGCCCGGTGAGATACAGAGATTCCTGTATCTCATCCTCTTTAGGAGCCTCCTTCAATGCATAACCGAACTGTCTGATCAACAATGACGGATTATAATTGATACACCCCTTTCTCCCGATCAGGGGAATATTAGGAAAACCACTGCAGCTGTAAATGAGCTATGTACCCAGCCTATCCCTGTCGAACCAAGTGATATTTTCAGCAGTCAAACCCATCAGGCGTTCTGACCAATCTGAAGTGCCTACAGAAGAGACGAAAGGACCTGCTTTCAGCATGTGGTCAGCAAACCATTTGTAGAGCAAAGGAACACAACAAGAGACAATCTTACCCCTCCGGTTCTCGTTCTTATAATAGACTGAGTGATACACATCTCCAATAAGAGTGGGTACTGGGTTTCCCGAGGCGAGAATGTGAAAAGCATCAACATCCACAAAGTATGGCAAGTTAGGAAACAATACGGTGCCATATATGCAAAGGGCTAAAATGGCATTAAACACGACCCAACAACCATTCTTGGCAAATTTCTGAGCTTTCTCCACCAGGAAAGAAAGAGGGAAACCGTACATCCTGCATAGCCCAGCCCCGCTCACAGGTATGGACCTAATCCACTGACACAGGCATGACACCCTATGCGTTCCTCAGCATCACAGACTTATAAGAAATGATGATACGTTCACCATTTCTGGTTTGGCATCATCACTCCCTGAAGAGACCTCACTTAGCTGAGTCACAAGTGATTGGTTCCCAGGGTCGACAATTCTCAGATCCAAAATCAATTACAATCCTAAGGACCAGAAAAGAAATCATCAAAGAGAACCTTGTCTGAGTGTGAATTTCATGGGAACTGGTGTTTGCTAAGCAAACAGGTCCTCTACTAATCTCTACTCTAATGCTATGTTTTCTCTCAAGCCTGGGTCTGGCTTATCACTCATCAAAATCTCCCTCCCACAACAGCACATCAAATAATCATATTATACTGAAAGTAAAGTGCAGGAAAATAAAGTGTGATAAATAAATACGAACCCAACAGATAAACACACAAGCGCTAGGATTGACTCACACAGGGGACGTTGGATCCCCAGCAGAGTCTCCAGCTGCTGGGGATAACCCAGACAGCCAGGAAGAAAAACAAGGCGAGACTCGTATAGGGAACCATCGTAATCCCCAGTAGAGTCGCCAGCTGTGGCTACTGCGATAAAAGGTGCCGGCAAAGACAGAAGAGTCGCCACCTTTCGTTATTTATCCCATAGGAGGGAAAGGAAACGATCGGAACAAACCTAACGAAAAGGAAAATACGAGGTCATCACAACCAAGTCCCGAGTTCGGAAGTCGGTTACGCAAGGGGAAGGTATTAGCACCCCTCACGTCCGTTGTACTCAACGAGATCCATGCTTGTTGGTTTATCAGATGGGTTGCTTATCTATCTACCTATCAAGGCTGGCTCAAAAGAAAAGAGAAATGAGTGACTCGGCAAAGCATCGCTCTCCGTGCCTACGTATTCCCACGTGCAATGGGAAAGTCAGAGTCAACGTAGTTCGGCTAACTACGGGTAAAAAGAAAGGGAATGTTGCTCGCCAAGATATCGCGTCTTGTGCCTACGTATTCTCATCAGAGAAATCAGAGCAAATATAGTTCGGGCTAAAACGAAGCACAAGTTTGATTCATCTGTTTTTTACTTGATTAAAGTTAAACAATAGTTCCAGCAGTTAGGGACAATGCCTGTTTGCGGTGGAACTGAAGCTTAACGGCACTCTTTTCATCAGAAAAGGTTTTCCTTGGATTAAGGGCCCACGGGGCAAAAAGAGGTTTGAAGTTTGTTTTTTGTCTTTTATGGAAGAAGTGTTTTTTATGAATGTTTGTAATTCATACTGCACTAGAGACTATGACTTAGGAACGAATGTGTCGCACATCGCCCTAAGGGCGTGTACTAAACACTCTAGGTAATTGAGGAGAGGCCCCCCAATCACCACTTCCTAAATAACTTAAGGCTCATAACGTACGGTATAAATTTTCCTTTATTATGCGTTTTAATGTTGTTTGGAGATGAGAAGGAGAAAGGACTCTATAGGGGAAACTATCAAGCATCCTACTGTTATCATGCAATGTGGCCCTATGTTAAGTTTGAAAGGGGAATCTACCCTAATGTTGTCATACATGGATTCATCCTAAAGTTCTATCATCACTATCCTTATCAAAGAAAGTGAGAGCCCTAAGGGAACATGTTAAAGGGAAACACCAGCAAAAATAATTAAGCAGATGAGTACAAAGCTATCAAGCTACTAAAATAAAGACATGTGCATATGCTATGCAGCAGTACAAGCAGAAGGAGGAAACCTCAACTTCTAATGCAAACATAAAAGAAAAAGAACACACAAGCAAGGGAGGATCACCTCAACCTTCAATGTAAACAATCAGAGGCAAGTATGAAGCAAATAAGCAACCAAGCAAAGGGAGGAAATAGTGTGGGGCATCAGCCGCCACAAGCGCGTCTCGACCTTTAATGCAATCATGCACCTAAATAAGAGTATCTATTCATGAAGCTCTATTCTAAATGCATCACAGCAAGGAATCAAACATGGAGATGAGCAAACAAGCTACGGGTACAAGGTTAGAATCAACTCACTAAGCTTGGTGTGCATCAGCACAAGAATCCAATGAGGCTCATACTTCCTGAGGAATGCCCAAAATTCCTCCTAAGGAGGAATTGGGCTCTCCCAAAAAGTATCCACATAATTGGACTAGAGAGAAGAGAAATATGGTGTGAACCTAAGGAACCCATCAAGTCATTTGAATATCCATCCAAAGCTCAAACTCATTAAGGAATGCACACCATCCCTCCTAATGAGGAATGAGGCTCTCACCCAAGGAGGATCTAAGGAATTGGACTAAGGAATAATGAAGGAAAAGCTTCAAAGGAAAGGGAATCATCCACCTAAAACTCTTTAAAGAAACCTCAATATGAAGCCCTAAAGAAAATCCATTCTAAAGGAGCTCAAGGCATGTTAAATGTTTGAGAATCCTCCTAAATAAGTATCAACTTATGAACTAAGGTATAATGTGGAGATTAGGTACCTAAAGTTTGCAACAAAGTTCACTAAATGGGAAAGATAGGTGGAAGGATCCCATAAGGCTACACTAATGCTAGTCAGAATGGAAAATAGGGTAAAAATAGAAAATCTATCCTAAAATTTCTAGTAAAAAATCCAGAGGTCTCTAAGGATGTTATGAAGTCATGGTAAAAATTCCAGACTAAAACTCTAAGTTTAAGGGCACTAACCAAATGTTATACCTAAAGGTATGCTAGGGGAAGTTCAATTGGGAGTGGTCCTAAAGAACTAGTTCAAACCTATATCAAAAGGCACCTAAAAATCAGGGGGAAATCATACAATCATTCAATGAGTCTAGAACTATCATGCAAAAATTCAGGTCTTAAATCATAACTATCATCAAGTACTAAAATCAGCAAGCAAGCAAGCATATATTTTTTATATTTATTAATGAACTAATTAAATGGAAAAAATGCAATTAAATGGAAAATTAATCAAAAATGAAATTACAAAATGCATAGAATTAAAGGAAATGTCAATGATACTTCATGATTTTTTCAGAATTTTTGGCAATTTTATCTATTTTTTATGAATTAAAAACCAAACAATTAATAAACCATAAAAGAAAATGAATTAAAATGAATTAAAGTGCGAGGAAATATCACAGCCACATGATTGGCCTACTAGTCAACAGATCCAAAGCGCCATAACGCGCCACACAAGCAAACAAACCACTAAATGAAACGCCGCATTTCATTAAACGGGCTGAAACAAAATCCTGGTCACACACGCAGCATACCAGTCTACTCATCCAATGGATCCACAAACTCCACGTACGCTGGTCAACTCTAGTTCAAAGTGAGGCCAAACGAAGGCCACACGATGATGATACCAGTCAAATCTACTAACAGATCAAACAACCATGATTTAAACTAGAGGTTTGGGGGAACTATAACCAGACGGAGGCGCCACTGGTGGCAGCCACCTCCGATCATCTTCAACCTTCAAACGATGAATAGTGCGTTGTTCTCAAACCTCACCAAACTCAAAAAACTTGATATCAATCTCTTCCTCTCCTCACATATAACAACCTAACACTCTCCAATTTCATTTTTATCCAAGATTCAAACCTAAACGACGGCCAACAGAAAACGTGCATCATCCACAAATCTCACAAACAACCACAATTCTTATCCTAAATCCATCTAGGCATCATCAGAAACCTAACTGCATGTTCAAACTATCCTAATTGCTCATAAATTAAGAGAAATCGTGAAGTATAGAAACCTGTTCAGAAGCTTCAATGGAGGCACTATCAAGCGTTGAACCTTGCTCCAATCAATACAAAATCACTCAGTGGTTAATGCTGAAGCTATCTTGATGTTCAATTCCTCTTGATCTTGCTCCAATCTCCAAACACGATATGCACTTGCAAGCTTGCTTTTCTCAACTGCTCTAACTTAATTTCCCTCCAAAGTTCACCAACCTTCATCTGAAACTGATGGAAATCTTATATAGAATTTGTTTGGATCAACTTCAGGCCCAATCATGGCCCATAGAGTCCATTTCCAATTTTCACTTTTCCCCATTTTTTACAATTCGCCAATGCATAAAAATGCTCTATCAAGAGCTCCAAACTGCTCCAATTCACTTCAGTAATGTATGGTGACCATGAAGGGCTTGGATTAATGCCTTGATTTCAATCAAAGGTGTGTATTGGTTTGGTTGCTTCAAGCATAAGGAACTTGTGAAATGCCCATGTAAGTGGCTCCAATTTTGAAATCCATCAATGCCATTGTTTTTAAAAGGCCAAATTCACTCAATAAATGCACAAGTTTGCATAATTTTAAGCTATTGTGAATTAATTTGAATTTTTGACCTTTTTATGCCTTTAATGATTCATTCATGAAACTTTCTTCACACACTTCTCATTCCAATCCATATCAATGGATTCTTGTTGCTTGGATGGACAAATAACATCATTTTGAACAACTTTCAAGCTGGACAAATCTTCATTTGAGGTATGCAAGTTAGTGAAATGGACCTATAATCCAAAATGACGTGTAATCTCAACTTCCCAAAACACCCCTGTCTTGCAAGCAATGTATCTTGAGTTTTACAAATCCTCTCAAGGACTTCTAGTACTCCTTGGAAAGCTAAGAAGATAAGGAACAACATTCATGTTGGCCTAAAGTTAAGGAGAAGCATCCTTATAGGTCAAACATGGCATGGAAGTTGGTTGAATTTCAAGTACCAAAATCACATTCATCTGATGACATGTAACTTGTCTGCCTCATAACTTGAGTTCTATAAACCCTATCAAGGACTTCTAGTACTCAAATTAAAGCTATTATCATGCTCTACAACAATCATGTTGGGGTCAAGGTGAGATGAAAGTCACATATGGAGTTATGTGGTCTTGAAGTTAGCCACTAAACCAGGGGATTTTACACTGTCAAGCATAGTAACCCTAGCCTAGCAACTCCTCACACTCTTGATTCATGATGAGTTAGTCTTGGAATCATCCCTTGAGTGCCTCAACACCTCATTCCATGATCACATGGCCTTGATATTAGGTCTCAACCTCTTTCAATTCACCTGTTGACTTAGGGTTGACTAGGTGGAAACCCTAATTACAATCTTGGTTGCTTCTTATACTTTGCAAAATGACTTGTCCAAACTCCATAATGACTATCAAAACACCATATGGACTCTCTCAATGCTCTAGGTCCATATCTATGGATTTAACATCATCAGATGCTCTCCCATAACCTTCAAATTAAGAGATGTGCACATTTGGCTTCAGCCACTTCTCTGAGGATCTTTGACTTCTTTGATGAGGATATCATCCCTTGAATACTTGAATAAGGACTCTTAGATAGTTTCACGAACTTGGTAGCCTTTTGTTGGTAGTCATACCTCTTGATCTCCTGCACACATGTCAATGCAATGCATATGATAATGTTAAAATGAATGCAATGAAACACAAGCTAGGTAAAGAAAAAAGTTAAGCAAATTTTGGGGTGCAACACCCGGGACCCACGAAGTCATGATCATCTGAAAAGAAGAAGGAAACTGTGAATTCGATGTCCAAGATCAAATTCACCCTTCCACCACATGCCAAGTGAAAGGGCAACGAGGACAACATCCGCGGAGATAGTAAAGGCCATCCGGGAAGCCGTCCTCAGGGGATTCATCCTATGCCCCTCATCGTCCCTGGGATACACGTGTGACCATAGCGCGCGCCCCCAAGGAGTCTATCTAATCCCTATCATGTGTCCTCGGGGAATTCATCTAGCCCACTGATCATCCTCGGGGCATTCATCTAACCCTAACGTCCATCCACGAGGCATTCATCTAAAATTAACACTTGTCTCCGGGGAGTTCAAACTATCCCATCGCACGCCCTTAGCACATTCATCCAAAACCTAGAAAACCACCACCTATTGCGGTGGAGATCCATCTCCCACCTCAGGGCACTCAACACACCCCGACTCTAGCTTTAACCTACGACGTAAGGAAAGAACAAGGAAAGGGAACTTATTGGATTACTGGTAACGGCGGAGCACACGGCGGCAGTTGCGGTGGTGTTGACGAACGGATGCAGACAAGTCAATCGTCGCGTAAGAAAGAGAGCAGAAGCGAAAATGACGAATGGGCAGGGTCCCGCATACTTATACCCTCAGCGCGGGACTCGAAGCGTCCCTAGGCACTCGAGTGCCCTAGGGTAGCCTCCCCACATGGCCCACTAAACGCTTGACACGTGGCGTAGGAAACCAGTCATGTCCCTTCGTCCTCCCCGTCTACAATGTCGGATGGGGACACTTCCTTGACCTGGATGCCCGACGATGCATAGACGTTCACGCCCACACGTTCTCGCAAGACACGAGCAGGAAGAACCTCTCCCTGTACACTCTCCCTCCTCGACGCAACATCATCAAGTCCTCGCTCCTTTACGTTGGAGCTACGACTTGGGGGCTCCTGTTCTGGACTGGGCCCAGGCTTGTCCAGACAGGCCCAGCCCAATTATATATGGTGAAGGCCCCAAACCAGCCCAGCAGGGCAACGTCGGGCACAGGACCTCTGTCGACCAGACGCTGTCCTCGCCAAGCAGAGCACCTCAACCGTCGGGCAGGAGTCTCTTCCCCGTCGGCAGAACAACGTGTCCTCCACACATTCTCCACGTGCCCTCTCTGCGAGGGCACGTCATCAGCCAACAACTCACCTCCGAAAGAGTTGGTCAACCCACCTTCCGGAGATCACGGGACAGTTGATCTAGGGTGAAGACCATGTCCTGGTCTTCACGACGCCACGTTAGCCCTATTAGTCACTTGAGTTGGGCCTGGCCATCCAACCCAATGTAAGTGACAGTTAGCCATGCGTTGGGGTCTCTCTACAAATACCCTATTTCACAAGAAGGTCAGGTATTCTATTATAAACCTTCTTTTTGTATTTGCTCTTACTCTGGTCCATTCTCTCACTTTGGCATCAGAGTGTCTTGTAGTTACACCCTCCTCCTCTTCCATACCTCAGGTGAACAGGTGGTTGATCAATGGCGCGTGGCAGGTCATTGACTTCCTTCTGATTAGGTCAATCAATTAGGTTTCGCTCCCCTCCATTTTTCTTCAACCAAATAGACACTAGATTCAATAGAAACAAAGGACTGGGTAAATGTACCTTTCAACACATTTTTATAATAATGTTAATATAGCCAATATTAATTTAAAACTAAATCCAAAAAAGTAGTTAAATAAATAGGAAGTATGACATTCAACAAATAACTATTATATAATCCATCAATTTCCTCATTAGCTTAAGAGGTGCCAAAGGAACAGGTCTCAAGTAGAATTCAAAGGAGTTTAAACTTCAAACGACCTCAACAACAAAAAAATGTCAAGTTTAAATGGAAAAATTTTTGTAGCACTCACCCTCATTCACTTCTTCAATTGTAACAATTAGAGTTCACCTGCCAGACCAAGTGCCAATCAAAATAGGGATGAGTATAAAGTCGGTGGTATCAAACAAACGTAATAGCAAAACTGTAACACAATAATACATCATCAAAGGATAAAAGAAGATCTTAAAATAGTGACCTAGAAAAACTTTTTCTTCGACTCTTAGAAATTGATAATATCACAAACATGCTACCAGGTCATCATTAAGTAGGTGGTTGTGTTTCTTCTTCCACTTGAACATCTACAAAAAGTTTTAAGATCCATTAAACTTTATGCTCCACTACCAAATACATATATAAATATAAAATCTTATGGCAAACTAAACAGATTGATCACAGTATTGCATCTCAAAGAATTAGCCAAGGAAATTAATCAATTGAAATAGAAAAACAAACGCACACAAAACACTTTCTTGAAAAATACTATGATAATAATACAAATAAGAGTCATCTATTTCACCAAATGATATAATAGAGTAATTGGATATGAACACAGTAATATAATTTAACATCATACACGTTATAAGCATCATTACATACATGACCAAAATTTATATACATCCCCAACATTTGCATCCCTATATGCATCTCGGTGCATCAGCATTTGCATTGCATTTTCATCCGATATGAAATACTTTTTACAAAATTAAACATGCATACATGCATAAGTCAGGATCCAGGATCAATCATGAGATTCCAGGCCGATCTGCAGCTAAGCCATTGGGATTTTCCCACGGAGTTGTTCTCTTCAACCTTTTGTTGATGCAGTGGTTATCTTTCGACCTTTCATTGATGTTTCTCCAAGCATAGTTCTTACCAGACATTGTTCAATGGGTGTTCCATATGGAGTTGTTCTCTTCAACCTTTGGTTGATAAAATCGATATCATCAAACCAGTCAGTGGTATTTCTCTGAATGATTCCTACCTTACTTATTGGGAGTCCCCGGTGAGTTGATTCCTTTCGACCTTTGTTAATAAAGATGGGTTTCCTCGATGAATTCTTCAACCTTTTGTTGATCTCCCCAAGCCAGTCTTATTGCCATCCTTTTGGTGATAACAAGATTTATGGGTTTTGATTTCACATTCATCCTTTTGGTGATAGTGATCATTAAAATATGTGTTTGTTATCATCCTTTTGGTGATACCAAACTTTGTCAACCTTACTTTCATCCCTTTGGTGAGGGCGGTGTTTACCATGAAAATTGGTAAACAACCGCTGGTATTCCAAAAATTTGGTTTACTTGCAGGATCAACCAGTGAAACCTAAGAGTGTAGCTATTGTTTCAATATCTCTTTGGAAATTTGAAGAACACTTCGACAGTATTCATGTTATAAAGGTTTGTAATAAAGTTTCAGAAAAAAGGATAAACTTTGTATAGATTGGTAAAAGAAATGCAATGAAGAAAACTTTAAAGAAAAAGTGCAGTAAAGAGACAAATGATAAATGGAAGGTAAATTTCTATTGAAATAAATGTGGTATTTCAAACGTACATTTCTCAATGAAAAAACTCTTTTCTCACTTGACTTAGATACTTTGAGTGAATTTTTGAGTATTTATACAATAATGAACACACAAAAATCCTAACACTAAAACTCCTATTTAGAACAAGTCAAAATAATTTTCTTCAACAAATATTTCTCCAAAAATTGACACATTTTGCTCTGCATGCCTTCATTTCGCCACGAATCTCCACGTGTCTCTCCTGAGAAACAGATAAGGACAAAAGACAGTTATTTATCCGTATTTAAATTTCAAAACTTCTTTCAAAGGAAGGCTTCAAACATCCTCCGTCGAAGTTTCTCTCTACACTTAGAAAATATTTCTAAGTATTATCTAGACATGTCTCCTTCATGGAAACTACTTCGACCAAACTTCTCACACATGTTCCTATCGAAGTCAGCAAAATTCAAGAAACTTGATTTTCACTTAGTGTGTTTAAATAAAAGTCTGACATCGAAATTTCCAGCCAACTAAAAGCCCCCCAAACATGTCATTTTCGACTGAATGGAGAAAAGGGCATTTTTTGAAGTTCGTATTCGACGCCAGAAACCTTTGGTCTGCTATGACACCACTATCATCATGACAACTTTTTCAAACCCATGCGTGAATTTTTTTCCAATCATCACACATATAGTCCCTAAAATATCGTGGGTCAGACTTAACTGCTACCGTCTCATCACACAACCCTTGCATGACACGCGTGTTAAGTGCAAATTTTGAATTAAAATGCACTATGTTTCTTGGCACTTTTCAACTCATTTCTCATGTATTTTATAGATTTAATTCTTCTTCTTGTGTGATTCTTCAATTACATTGCAAATACCTTTGGATTCTTTGATGTGTGGGTTATTATGCAGAAATTAGGCCTAAAACATCAATGAGTAAGACACAAAAAATTAGACAAGGAAGCCAAAGAAATGTGAAGGTTCTGCAATGTTCGCTTGGCGAACAGTAGCGAGCAGCCAGCGAATGTTTTCTAAGTGAAGTATCAGCGAGGTCCCAACGAGGAGGAAACTTTGGAAGTCAGTAGCTAAAGGATCCAAAGTTCGTTGTGCGAACTTATAGCGAGGTAGTTCGCAGTGCAAAGAATTGCTCGCACGGAAAACTCAGATATTTTCCAAGGGCGGTTTAACTGTTCCTAAGGCACTTCACGTGCCTAAAAGGGGACTTCGCTAGGCGAATAGGTTATTCGTAGTGCGAACATGACAGTTTTTGTAATACTATATGTTATACCCCAAATTTTACCCTTAGATTCCCTGATATTCTGCACATCTTCTTAGGTCAATCATCCATACATGGCTAACCATTTTATTAGTTTGTTTGTTTTATGAAGTTAGGGTTGCTGCAGAAAGTTCAAAGGCCATGAAAATTGTGTGTGTGCTCGTAGTCCTTGTAAGTTGTGTTGAATTCATGAGAAGATAAAAGAAACACATGCTCTCATTCTTATGGTCCCTTAGCCAATACAAAGTCAGTATTCCTCAAGATTTCTCGGAAGTTTCCCTAGGGAGAATTAGGATTTCCTACCCTTTGGTTTCGAGGATGGTAATTGGATGACTGTTTCGAATTATGTGGTGTGCGGCATTACAAAAGATACAAGTAACAGTTTGAAATCCAAATTCAAAATCAAGACATTATTCCAAGATTCAAGAGAGTTCACATTTTTTAAGATTTACAAGATTGAATTTCAAGACTTAAAATTCAAGAACATGCAAGAGATGGGAGAAAATTTTCTTATACTATTTCAAGAATATGATTCAACTATCAATATGTCTAATATTATCTCATACTTTTTCTTATACTCGTGCGTCCTACTATTTATATACTTTAAAAGAATTGATAAAACCAGTCTAAAATAACGGATTTTAGATTGGATTATTTAGGATAAATATTTTATAAGTTTCTATCCAAAATTATCATTATCTTTAAATCAAATGAATTTTTACCTTAAAATCAATAGGATCCTTGTATTATAAGTTGCTTTTATTTTGAGTATTTGGTAAAATCTTATCGTAACAATTTTTCTATTAACTAGCTTGTTTAATTTCGATTAAATCAGTTAAACTTTATAATATATTATCTTTCATCAATTAATTAGATATTTTTCATCATTAGATATCTTATTAATATCTAATATGACAACGTTATATGCAAGAAACTCGTACGATGTCACCTGTATTTGCGTTGTTGACCTTTATATTTATCAGAGAGAGAGAGAGAGAGAGAGAGAGTATAGATTGAGTAGATCATAGCACATACTACTACTACCTGCACATTAATTAGTGATGCTACAAGTCATAGAGTTAACAGATTAGATGAACACGAAACCAAATCTCTTTTTCTATTTTATGATCTTATGTTTTCTTAATCAAAAAAGTATAACTTAATATTATAAATCAAAATAAGTTTCCTTAACAATTTTTTAGTAGGCATGACAAGACATGACATAGTCATAGACATTCAAAGGACGTTTCATGTTAAATTACAAGTTCTTTCAAAACTTCAATTCAACAAAAAAAAGTTTGTTCAAAAACACTGCATCAGACACATACATGAATTGCTATCATGTACTGTAGCAAAATATTCGGTATTCTTATGTTAGGCGTGTGCTAACTTCATCTCTACCGTCCAAATTATTTCTGTTTCTCTAAGCAACAAAGAACAACACTATAAATATATACATTGAAGCAAATCCATGTTTTACTCGTATCATTAAAACATGACAGAAATGAAAACGGTTGTTGTCGATGGAGTGTTGAGGTTCAAGAATAATGTCTTCAAAAAGCTCTCAAAGTGTTTCTTAATGGAAAGAAATGGTGATGAATCAAAGGATGTGAAAAGAGGACATTTTGTTGTGATTGCTGAGGATGAAGAGGAAATAAAGAGATTCTTTGTGCCATTGAGATTTTTAACGAATCCAATGTTTGTGAGATTATTGGAAAAAGCAGCTGAAAAATATGGATTTAATGGAAATGGTGCATTAACTGTTCCTTGTAGACCAAATGAGTTTCAGATGTTGATGGTACAGGAAGGGAGACCTAGTGTATATTTCAATTTAAAGCAAATTATGTGTAGAGGTTATTAGGGGAACAAACTTTGAGAAAAAAATAAATAAATGTTCTAAGTACTTCTTTTGTAAGTAAGCTTAGTGGTAAAATTAATGAGAGGTTTCATATTTTTCTTCCCTAGTTTTATCTTGCTAGTTATGCAGTTTTATTACTTATGTTATCCCATGATTTTGAATCTTTTATATTTTAAATATGAGTTTTACTCTATATTCTTTTTTTAATTAAGTGATGGTATATTAGGTGCATATAAAGATAACCTAATCATTGAGAGATGATGTGGTTCATATACACATATTGGTCCACAAACCTCTTTTTTTTATATTTTTAGAGAAAGAGAATTAATATATGATCTATTCGAAGCTGCCACAGGTATGAGAATGATGCATAATTTTTTTCGTATTGGGGGAGTAGCGGCTGATCTATCTTATGGTTGGATAGATAAATGTTTGAATTTCTGCAATTATTTTTTAACAAGGGTTATTGAATATCAAAAACTTATTAAGCGAAATCCAATTTTTTAGAACGGGTTGAAGGAGTGGGTGTTGTTGGTAGAGAAGAAGTTATAAATTGGGGGTTATTAGGATCGATGCTTCGAGCTTCCGGAATACAATGGGATCTACATGAAGTTGATAATACTGAGTGTTACGAGCAATAGCCTTAGCCCTGCCAGTTAAGGGCAAAGGGAAACATTCTCTCCTCTGCCCCTCTGAGGAGGAAGGCTGGTCAACTGACCCCCAAGATCAGCTGCCCCTCATCACATTCATGTCCGTCACGCACGGTTACACCATCTAAAAATAGTCACCACGCATGTGCCCGCGACCACGCCCTTGCCCGTGGTAACGGCTAGTTCCAAGCACCTCTTCCCGTCCCAACAGTTAGTTTCTGGCAGTTACCTATTCTTTGGGAGGGAATATCTCGCCCTAAAAATAGGGACCAATGGCTAAGCGTTGGAGGCATTATAAAAACCCTCTCACTTGAGAGGGTCAGGTATGCAAAATCATTTTAAATCACCCTAAGACATTCACTCTTTGTACTTGCCTTCTCTTCTCCTGATTCTTATTTTAATATCAGAGTGCCTTTCAGGTACACTCCATCCCCATCTTTGCAACCCAGCATCACAGACAAAGTCTCTGGCCCACTTCAAATTTTGATCAGCCTGTCAAGATCAGTGGCGCCGTCTATGAGAAACTTTGTTCTCCCTGTTGCACCCTAAAATTTGCTCAACCTTATTCACTTGGGTTATGTTTCCATGTCATTAGCATTTGCATATAGAGTCATGTACATAGACTAACCATCTGCATAGCATAAGCATAGCAAGTCATTCAACAGGGGACCAATCATTATTCTCATCTCTAGAGGCCTATCAAGAGGTTATTATCCCAATTCAATCTCATTCAAGTCATCAGGAAAGATTTTGAAAGCAAAGAGTTCAGCAGATCAAGCCTTGAGTCCATCTCCTAGCTGAGGGTATCTGAGGGTCAACAAGAGGATTGTGAGCTGTGAATTGAAGGCATGGAGAGTATCTAGACATTATGAGAGACTTAGAAAGTCATTTGGAGAAGGAGACAAGTCATTGATGAGAGCACAAGAGCTATAGCTGAAGGCAGTCAACTAGGGTTTCATCTGGGTCAACCCTAGGTCAACCCTAGGTCAATTGACTGATTTAAAGGGCATTCAAGTCTAGTGGAGAGATGTGGGGTTCATCATTGGACATATAAAGAAGTATATGGAGATATGCCAAGGAGAATTCAAGAGAAATCAAGGAGAAGAGGAGTTTCTAAATTAGGGTTTCTGTGTATAATCCCCTAGTTTAGGTCAAATTACAAAGCAAGATAAGTCAAAATGCTAGCTTCAAATGGCTTCTTGGCCAACATGAAACTTGTAGAGGATCTCAAGACCTTTAATTTGAGTGGTGGAAGACATCAAGGAGATTTATATAACTCAAGTTATGGTCTTTGCAAGTTACAGGTCATCTGAGGTATCTGAACTTTTGTCTGTGAAAGTGACTTGACTTCCAAGCTAGTTTTACCCCTCAAGGAGATTTCAAATGAATTCTTGGTCAACATAAGAATTGTTCCTCATTGTCTTAGCTTTCTAGAATGGTATAGCATGCCCTCATATGATGTGTGGAACTCAACTTATGGTCTTGGCAAGCAAAGGGTATTTTGGGCATTTGTGAATTACAGGTCATTTTAACCTATGTCCAAAACTCATACAAGGAGGCCTCAAATGAAAAAACTTAAAACATCAAACTTGCTCCAAATGGGATTTTAAGTCTAGAAAGAAGGTTACAAATTGTTGGAAAAGCTCATAGCATGGAGTTGCATGATTGGTCCAAAGTTGAACTAAAATGGCTTATAATGTGAATAAAGTCAAAATGAAAAATGGTTTGGGAGATTTATAAGTCCAAATGGAGACTTCCAATATATGATTTTGAATGGAAAAGACATTCTAAAGACAATGGTTCAAGCACTTTTTTGAGTTTAGTGGAAGATTTCAAAGTTATCTTTGGTTACTTGCCTTTTAAGAAACATAGCCAAAATGAATCAAAGTTGGAAGGCAAGGGAATGTGTAAGATGGATCTAGAATGTTCATGTGAGCCCTATATATTCATGAAATGAAGATTGATCAAGGGTTGGACTCATTTTTCACCAAGAATTTCCCAAATTCTCTCATTCTTTTTCATTGAATTTTCACTTCAATTCCTCAAATTCTTCACCAATCATCATCAAAATCAACTTCATCATACTGATTCATCATCATAGATCAGAATTCAACCAAGAATCAAGTGTGATCAATCCATTTTCGAGCACTTCCATCATCAACATCAGAATTGAAGTTTCAAGTTGACAGCACAATTCAAGCCAAGTTTCATTCAAGTGTTGCATACAGAATCGAGCATTGAGGTTGTAGATCAAGATCCAAGCCTCACAAGCCTCAGATCCACAAGATTCAGCATCATCCACAAGCTTTCACACCAGGTGCATTTACTCTGCCACAGCTTGATTCAATTAGGTTAGCATGATTTTATTAGTTTAGATATAATGTAGGAGGTTAGTAGAGCAATTAGGATGAATTTGGAGTGGTTTGGTGATGTTTGTTAGCAGGTTGTAAAAACTGTTAGGGCTTGGAACTTGTAGTAGAATGCATCATAATCTTAGCTTGATAGATCAGGATGATAACCATTAGTTATAGATTAGATTAGTGCAAGTTTGATGGAGAATTGTGTTGATGAGTTGCAGAGGATTTCCATGGTGACCAGAATTTGTTGTTATCGGGTTGAGTGATCTAGTGAATTTCAGATTGAACTAGTGCCATAGACGTGTAGAGGGAGAGATGTAGAGTAATTTTCATGTTTATAGCGTGGCGTTTCATGGACTGGAGAGGGAGAACTGAGAGGTTCAAGTTTGCTCGTGCATGAGGTTTCATGGTGAAACCCTAGTTCTCACAGATCCATTGGAGGAGATGAAATCGTGTGCGTCCAATTCGTGTAAGACTTTTGACTGGGAGAGCGATCCTAGGGCTAGCATTTAATCTGATTTTGGAGGGAAGTGTGTTGGTGCCCTAAACGCACTGTTTCATTAATTGAAACGGGCGGGCCTGAGTGAATGTTGCTAATCCCACCCCCAGTAATAGGCCCATTGTCAATTTGAACGTGATAACCCTTCTATTTGCACCCCTGCTTGTTTTTTTTTAGTTTTATTGTTTCTGACTTGTTTTGGGCTCAAGCTAAACTTGCTACGCGCGCCCCCCTCTTTGCTGGCCCAATGGATTTTAACTAAGCGTGGTTGCTGAATACACCCCTCTCCCATTTATTTCTTTCATTTTTATTTTTAATTTCTCTTACTATTTTCTTGATTTTCATTAATTCATAATAAATACATAAAAAATGCATTTTAATTCATTCTTTTTACATCATTTTCATTAGAATGTCTAGAAAATTTTCATTAAATAAAATGGCATTTTTATTTTCATTTCATATTTTTTCCATATTTTCTAAATAAATGTCATATTAATAGCTTCATTTCATGCATGAATTTAGTAATTTTTGTTCTCCTAGATGCTTTCATATTTTTTGTTCATTCTTTTTAGGGTGTTTAGATGAGATATTGAACTTGTAGAAACAATTTAGTTCCCATTTTTAGGAATTAATTTTAGGTGCTTAATGTGGGCTTGAACAACATGAACAAATTAGGGTTTTTTAGGTGATGACTTAGGAAGTTTGATTTCATTTCCCTTAGGACTTAGGGTTTGAATAGATTAGTCATGGGACTATAGGGGCTATGGGTAGTTATTAGATCCCCTTAGAAAAGTCAGGATTCCCCTACTGCTATTAATACTACTGTATATTTGATTGACTGGTGTGGTGTGCCCTCTGGGGATTATTGCTTGCTTGCTTGGGTATTGGGATTGTCTGGGGACTTGAGGTGATGAAGACCATTGGAGATCCAGAGATT
Organism: Lathyrus sativus; assembly: GCA_963859935.3. Lineage (NCBI taxonomy): Eukaryota > Viridiplantae > Streptophyta > Magnoliopsida > Fabales > Fabaceae > Lathyrus > Lathyrus sativus. The sequence continues at coordinate 421,719,527 of OZ012741.1, read as the reverse complement.
GAAGATCAACTGCCAGAGTTGGAGAGGAGGTTCTTGCTAGCAGCTGCTGAGGAGACTAGGGTTTAGGAGCTAGGCAGAGCTCTAGATTAGAAAGCTTGTTTTTCAAACATGGATTGCCTTGTCTGCATCCATTCTTCTCTGTGATTCAGAGTCTCTCTAAGACACCCACCCCCTTCCTTTGGAAGGCTTGGTGATAGTGTCTATGAGATAGAACTCTTGAGAGAAAATGTCTCTTGTGTTAGAAGCAGTCTGTTCACCACCCTTGGTAGTCAACTGATTGCTTAACACCCAACTCACTCTTGTGACTGATTCCTCATCCTGGAGGTTTGAGCTTGAAGAAAAGCCATTGCAGATGGAAGATAGATGATCAAAGCCCTTGCCTAAAGGTCATGGAGATGGAGATTGATGCTTGTTGAAGCCTGTAGCTGATTGGAGATTACTTGAAGCCAGATGTTGATTCAGAGCTGCTGATGCTGTTTCTTTTGCTGTTGTATTTCATTGCTGATGTATTGATTGGTTTTCTGGACTGTATTGTTTGCTGTTTACCCTGTTGGGTTGAAAGTGAAGCCTGTTCACTTTTGCCTATTGTTTTCTAGGTTCGAGGTTGAGTGGGACTCCCTTGCCTCGCTTGTACTGTTGCATCCATGCATTTTACTGTTTTACTGTATATATCTGGTATTGTTTCTGTTTCTGCCTATCCCGTAGGATCTCTGTTTCTCTCTGTGCAAGAGAGGAGCATGATAGACACTAGGTCTTAACCCATGCATGATAACATTAGGTTAGTTTGATTCCCTTCGCAACCGTAGGTTAGAGTTCTGTCTCTTTCTTTCTCAAAACAAACAGAAAAACACATAAAGATTTCAAACACAATAAAAGACACTTCTTCCGTAAAAGAATGTGAACTCATCAAGACGTCATTTTTGTCCGCCGGGACTGTTAATCGGAAAAACCTTTTTCAGAAGGAATAAAATCAACCAAGACAAGCTTGTGTCTTCCGTGGCCCGAACTACGTTTGCTCTGATCTTCCATGCCGTGTGGAAGTACGTAGGCATAGGATGCGATATCCTAGCGAGCAACCTTCCCCTCCTTTCCCGTAGGTAGGCGAACTACGTTGACTCTGATTTCTCGTTCCAGACGGGAATACGTAGGCATAAAGTGAGATACTTTGCCGAGTCATTTTTATTTTCATTTTATTTTCTTTTTAACCCTTGACCTATAGTTTAGATAGAATAACAATCCATACCCGAAAACAAGCGTGGATCCCGTCGAGTACGACGGACGTGAGGGGTGCTAATACCTTCCCCTTGCGTAACCGACTCTCGAACCCAGGTTTTGGTTGCGACGACCATACCTTTCCCGTGTTGTGCGAGGTTTACTCTGAGCGTTCCCTTTCCCTCCCGTGGGATAAATAACGCACGGTGGCGACTCTTCTGTTCAGCCGGCGCCGATTTTCGCAGTAGCGACACTCCCCATCTTCCTTTCCTCGTAAATTCAAGACCAAAGCAGTTCTTTCAAGATTCCGATCATGGAAAGCCATGACAATGTCCACGATGCTCGCAACACCATCCTCCCCGTTAGCAAGACAGACGATGACGGAGCAACGCCTTTTCTTGAGAGCGACATTCTTCAGCAGAGAGATGGAGCCACCGTGCCTCCTTCCCCCGATCGCGCTGACAACTTTGGGGGCCAGTCCTTCGAAGGCCATCAGACCGTCCCAGTTTCGCCCAACGCCGACACGGCCATGGCGGCCCTACTCGAGGTCCCCAACAAAAAAAATCTTCTGATCCTCCAGTAGAACGTAAGAATTGGAACCTTCGAAGAGTCCTGCCGACCAAGATTTCCTCCACCGAGGAGAGAACGTCGAAGATTTCGGAGTCCCTCTTCTAGACGAGGAAGAGACTGTTGGGCACAAGCAAAGCCAGATTCTCTGGCCGTGAGAAAGCGCGTCCATACCTCTCCCCGGAGGCAGTACTCTCCAAGGGCTAAGAGAACCAGAAGAGACCTTCAGACAGAGCATCATCGTTCGTCTCTACCCAGATCCAAAGGCCGACCACATGGTCCATCTCCCTGCAGAGATCGCAGTCCTCTCCCCATACGAAGTACCCGCTCTAGTTCGCGGTCTAGCAACAGTAGCGACGACGAGCCTCGTGGCCCGTTGTACCAAGAAATTATGGTCATGCGCCTACCTAGAGAGCTGGAGAAACCCCTAACCTTAGGCACATACGATGGCACTACAAATCCTGACGAGCACATCGAGAACATCGATGCCCTACTCAATTACCGCATCATTAGAGGCGTTGTCAAATACTGATTTTTCCCAACCATGCTGAGGAAGGGAGTCATGTCATGGTACAAGAGCCTCCCCTTCGAGTCCATCACATCTTGGAGACAACTAGGGAGGACGTTCTCCAAGAATTTCATAGTCTCTCGTCGCCACCCAAAGACAGAAGTCTCCCTTTAGGCCATCATTCAAGGGAAAGACGAACCTCTTCGAGCTTATATTGAAAGGTTCAACAAAGAAGTCGTCTAGGTCGCCACGACCGACGATATGAAGAAGTACTTGCTCGAACGTGGGCTCCGTTCCCGCACCGAATTTGCCAAGATTCTCTCCGAGTGTGTAAACTTGGAGTTCCGCCAAGCAGAGGTCCACTTCCCGAAATAGATACCGTCCAAGCCAAACACAGATAAGACGAAGTATTGTCGGTTCCGCAAGAGCCACAGACATATTACCGACAACTGCATTCATCTAAAGGATGCAATTGAGATCTTAATCAGGAACGGGCACCTTAAACAATTCGCTAAGAAGAGGGATGCTCTTCGGCAGGATGCCCAAGAGTCAAAGAAGGTCAAACAAGAGGTGCCTTCCTCAGAGAAGACCAGTCTTCAAGTCACGATGAGCATCTTGCGGCCGGAAGACTTCTATATCCTCGAGGGGCATAACATCCCTCCTTATTTCGCTGCACGCAACCCATGGGAAACTTTCCCCTCCGCCATAGTCATCTTGGGAGGGGGATTCAACAAGGTGACAGTGGGATCCGTCAAGAGGAAGTTTGAGCATCTCATCGGCACAAGATCGAGCCAGAGTTCTACACTTGATAAGGTCCAGGGAGAGCCGGTCCCCGTCACCTTCTACTGCGAAGAACTCATCGGTGGGGCTCCCAACTCCAGCATCCCTCTACTCGTCAGGGCGCAAATTGCCAACTTTGACGTGTGGCGCATTCTGGTCGACCAAGGGAGCTCAATTGACATCATGTATTCCCAGCTATTCTCCACCCTTCAGCTGAACGAAACCCATTTGACGCCCTACGTAGGCTCTGATCAACAGGGATTTAACGGGTCAGTCACAAAGTCATAGGGTTATATGGAATTGATCGTCACTTTCGAGGTAGCAGAAATGGCCAGGTCCATCAAAGTTCAGTTCTTGGTCATTGACTGCCCATCCCTCTACCAATGCATCTTTGGAAGGCCAACTCTAGCCAAACTGGTAGTCATACCATCAACTGTGCACCTAAAAATGAAGTACTACACTTCCAAGGGTCTCGTGGCCACCCTGCACGCAGACATCGAAGCAGCGAGAAGGTGTTTCGAGGCAGCCTCAAAAGGGCTGAACAAAGTCGCTTTCCGGCCAAAGGCTCCCAATAAGCCTACTCTGCCATGCAGCTCCGAAGAGACGAATTCGCTGCCCCGCGTCGACTCCATCGGCCTCAGCAACCATTTCTCTAAGGAATATTTGAGGGACCGGAAGTGGAAGGGGAAGGAAATCCAGCCATGTTCGAGCAGCCTTTCCACATCATCTAGTAGTGGCCAGGCCGCTCACCTGACGCGACCAATCTAGGATGGCGAGTTTGAACTAGCCTTGCTCGACGAAGACACCCAAAAAAGAATGAAGATTAGGACCAACCTCCCCGAACTAGTGAGGAAGAAACTCAAGGCCTATCTCCGGAAGAACGCAGATCTGTTCGCATGGAGCGCCTCAGAGATGCCTGAGTTAGATCCTGAGGTGGCCTGCCACCAGCTCACCATCGACCCCACCGTTAGGGTAGTAGCTCAACATAGAAAAAAGCAGTCTCCTAGGGGAAAATTTTATCTCAGAGGCCAAGTACACTACATGGTTGTCCAATGTCGTACTTGTAAAGAAATCAAATTGAAAATGGTGAATGTGCATTGACTATACCGATTTTAATAGTGCCTTCCCTAAAGACGCACATCCCCTTTCTAACATAGATAAATTATGTGATAATTCTGCTGGTTTTAAATTGCTATCGTTCATGGACGCCTATTCAGGATACAACCTGTTCTAGCCAAAAATGGTTAGATACACCAAAAGTGTCAATTCCTCTTATTCTGGACAAGAAGAACTACGCTATCTATATTGTGAGGGATATTTGGGGATTTAAAAGCTACACTGGTGTTGTGTATTGTCTCAAGATGATTGTATTTTTATTAACCCTCATGTGGGAGCCCCTTTTATATTCTTCCATTAAGATATGACATTAAGAGAAGTCTCTTAGCCTTTTGACGTTACATGGCCATCATTGTTGTAACTCCCCTTCATGAATGTAGGCTTTGAAGCTCTGGTAACGTCCGAATTGATGCGCCGCCACCATTGCAACTATTGGTATGCCGATTGAGCTCATGTCTGGTGTAAGTTCCGGGTTGATGGGGTTTGTACTCGACTTTCTAGGAGCTCGGCTGATGGGAGTCGGGTTATGTGACCGTCCCAGGTTATAGGAGATACTTGCCTAGCGCTCTACATTGCTTGACCTTTCTTTCTATCATAGTCTAGTTCATGCTTAACCTTGTCCGGCTACACAACTCGGCTTAAAATATATTTGGCATTTACATAAGCCCCCCGAGTACTATATCCGCTTACAAGGGTACAGTACTCGGCAGTAACATGAGCCTGGATATGTTTGACTAATGTCGTGCTATAGGTTGGATTTTCTTCTCAGGTTCTTACGCATCATTAATTCCTTGGAGGGTCATGTCCTTTCATTTTCTCCAGTGTAATGATGGTTGTTAATGGTTACTCCATAGATATCCTTGGGTGCTGATTCCTTTAAAAGCCTTTCTTTCCTCTTTCCATCTTCTCATTCCAGCTATACATCATCTTTTTTAACGATTAAACTCCTATTTTGATTTCCAGCTTCTCGTTACTCACAGGTATTTCCTTACCCTTCTTGATTTATCTTATTCTTCTACTTTCTTTTTAGAAAGAATGACCATCTTTAGGGAATGGGGCGATGAGGGTAGTGGTAGTGTCATTCGTATGAGTGTCGTGGAGAGAAAGGAGTTGTGGGAGCAATACATGCAGGAAATGGAAGATGCTTTAGGACCAGAAGAGTATAAGCGGGTTATAAATAAAGTGTATGGTGATATTCTCACTTCTAAAAGTGATTTTGACGCTGACTCATCTTCCTCGGGTTTTGTAGAGACTTCGATGATGACTGCTGCTCCCTTCGATCTCAAAGTCATGAACTATAAGAATAGCATCTTTGATGATATAGAAATCGTAAAACTTTTAACCAAAAAGCAAATATCTTCAACAGGGTCTGAGGATAATGGTTTCATGGAATATTTTTTCTATTTTTATGTTGTGGTTTTAGACGACTTCAATATTCAGATACCCCTTTCTGATTTTGAAGCTGATATTTTACAAACTGTGAACATAGCCCCTTTTCAATTTTGCCTCAATAGTTGGGGTTTTATAAAGGCCTTTGAAAGAGTTTGTGAGGTTTTAAACATCACCCCCACCATTGGCCTATTTTTCTCTTTCTTTGAGGTTAAGGGTGTTGATAACCGTAGTTGGATACAAATCAGTGGGATTCCTGGCCGGAGTTTTCTTCAGGCATACACCTCCAACTATAACAATTATAAGAATTGACTCTTAAGGGTAAAGAGTGAGCCGAGGTGTCCACAAGTATTATATGCTTTAGACGGCCAACCTTGCTTCCCTTTTTATTGGGTTGAAAATCCACTGTCATTATTGGCTTCAGCTTTGATAAGTTAAGTGACCTGGAAACCTAATCTCTAATAGTTCTCGACTCCTTCTGTATAATGAAGGTCAAAGAATTGTTATCTCTAAGCGACAAACATTTACTCGCCTTTCTGGGTAATTGTTTATATTTATTTTCATCATTCCCAATTACTCTTTTCCTGAAGTTCACATATGTGTTTGTAGATACAATGATGAGCCTATTTATATCTGAAGAAAAGAAGTTAATGTAGGAAGCTCAAGCATCCTGGAAGGGAGCCGAGAGCTCTATATTGCTGAAGTCGGACCCGAGCGAGTTAGAAGTCCGTCAATTAAAGCGGATAAGGAGTACAAATACTAAGGCTCCTCCGAGTAAGGGTGACATTTGACCAAATGCTCCTCAAACTCAAGAAGAGGTTTCACAAGTTGCTCCGAAGAAGCTGAAAACCTTAATGGTTTACGAAGTCTGCCAAGCTGATATGGAGATTACTTCTCTTATCAGAGTCCCCGAGGAAACTTCTACGTTCGGGGAGTTTAAATTTTGGTCCAACGACTTTGATGGACTTAAATTTTTGTATGACCATCTTAATGCTACCGAGGACATTAACAAAATGAAATCCATTGGTAGGCAGAAGATCACCCAGAATATAAGCTCCTATCTTATAAGGTGTGTCGTCCTTATTCACGGGTTGTTTGAATCCAGGGATGATTTTGAAAGAAGATATTACCCGGTTACAAGAAGCTCATAGGGCTCAATAAGATAAGCTTTCTAGCTTGGAAAAAGAACTAGCCGACGAGAGGAAAAATAAGGGCCCTTGAATACGAGCGTAAATCGACTTTACCAAAGGTTACCGAGGAGTTGAAGAAAATCAAGGCTTCTCATCAAGAACTTTTGGCTTCCAATACTGAGCTTATTGATTCCCTTAAGAAGGGTCAGATTGAAGTTCTCTCTGCTGGTGACGAGGCTTTCGACTTGGCCAAAGACCAAGTTTTATGCCTCCATCCCGGGATAGATTTATCCCAGGGGGATTACTTCAAGGTGGTGCAGGATGTCCGCCTTGTGGATCTTGGTGAGCTGTAGAAAGATAGCCCGGAGGGATCTCAAGGCCTAGTCAATGACGCTGACGAGAACGTGAACCCAGCCAACAATGATATTGCCAATGAGACTTCGGCTGCTACATAATCTTGATGTTTTCTTATTTTAGTTAGTCATCCTTTTGGATGCGTTTTTTATGTAATCTTTTCAACCTTCGGGCTTTGTGTTGAACAAAATTTGGCCCTTTTGTGGCTTTCCTTTTACTACTGTTATTTCCGCTTATCATCACTTTAATTCCTTTGCAAAATAATCATGTGCATATATCCAGCCCCTCGGACACTAAGTTAGAATTGTCGCTACGCGAAAAAAGACACAGAGTCGCCACCAGATTTTATTTATCCCAAGGAGGGAAAGGGAAATAGCAATAAAACCTTTGGGAGAGGAGCATGGTCATCGCAACTAAGTCTTAAGGTTCGGGACTCGGTTATGCAAGGGGAAGGTATTAGCACCCCCTCGCATCCATCGTACTCGATGGGAACCTCCTCGGTTATTTCGCGTGAATGGGTATTTTATTAAGAGTTTGCTTGCTTAAGGAAAAGAGGGGTTGGTTTATTTATTTTAATGCTCGCCAAGGATTGTGGCCCTTGTGCCTACGTATCCTCACTTGAAAGAAGTGAAGAATCAGAGCTCCGTAGTTCGGAGTCTTATGAAATAGTTGTTTGTTGGTTGATTTTATACCTTGAAAAAGGGTTTTTGGATTGATGCCCTAGGGCGAAAATAATATTTTGATGAGTTGGTGTTATTTTTAGGTTTTTGAAGAGAAATGGTTCTTGACTAGGATTACACAAAAGGACTTTGGACAGAGGTGAATGTTTTGAGTAGCCAAGTCGAGCGCTCTTTTGTATCCAAAACATTCGGAACGAGTGTAGGAGGATTCCATTCTCATTCCTTCTCCACCACCTTAAAATCCATGGTGTACAACCCTAACCATATATTTATTGTATTTTGGGTTTTTTATGAGAAAAAAGATCACTTGATGTTGGATCAAGGTTTATTGTTTGTAAAGATGTATTTGAAGCGATACGGACAAGGTCGATGGTGATGCGCAAGACAATCGACTTACAAGGTTAAAAATGGCTCGACAAAATCGAGAGTTTGTTTTTGAAAATGGTTTTTGGAATCAAAAGTCAATAAGGACAATAGCAATATTCACATACTAAAATCATACAAATATATGGGGTTAGTCGGCTAAAAAAAATCGAGACATGAAAAAAAAACGGTTTTTTTAGGTAAAAATAGCAAAAAAAAATAAAATAAACAAACTGATCAGTTCATGCCGCGAAGGGTGTTTGCACCGCGAACCGAGAAATGTGGACATTCTATTTTCTGCATGTTCGCGCCGCAAACTGAGGAAAATGGTTATTATGTTTTTTGCATGTTCGCGCCGCGACCTGAAGCGAAAAATGCAATATTTCTGTTTTTTTTTGTTGTCTTTTGCGGTTTTCTTTCCTTTCAATTGGTTCTTAAAAATGGTTTCTTGGTTCCCTTGGGACCTCACACAATACACCCAACACAAACACACTTAACAAATGCTAATAAATGGCAAGTGCAGAAATATAAAGAGAGAAAGAGTTTGAAATGAATACCCAAGAGCTTCCTCCTTCTTTGTTAAGCTTCCACTGGTTTGGTTGTGTGTTTTCTTCCTTCTTCCTTCTATTCTTTGAAGGTGCTTCTCCTCAAAGGTTCTCTTTGGATTTCTATTGAACTCTCTTGATTTTTGCTGGTTTTCTTTCTCACTCTTTTTTTTTCTGGTTTTCTCTCTAGGGTTTCTTGCTCTCTTTCTATCTTTTTTCTCAATTTCTAGTGAATGATGAATGAAATATTTTGCAGCCCCTCTCCTCTTCTTATCCCACTTTTCCTGCTGCCTTTTTCCATTTCTAGCATGCTGTCTTTTTGCTTTTGCTGTATTTTCTTCTGCAGCACTCTACATTGCCATCCATCCTTGTACCCATTGGTTGGTTATGCTTGGACATACTCAAGTAGTCAATACCACTACCTTTTGGATAGAATTTTCAAATTCTGATTTTTGATGTGTAGATGCATCAACCTAAGTTTATCCCCTTGGTTTTGTGACATTAAATGATTTTGTAACATGATACATATTGCCACTTCTTGCATGGGGCTGTTTTGGATTGCATCCATATTGCCTATGGTTGAACACACGTGGTTTTGATCTTGAAACATACCAATGTTAACTCTTAAGTATTTTTCTTTGGATGTTTGTGGGCATAATATAGCACATGAAAACTTGGTGTGGCATGAAGATTACCATATCATGGATTTGATTAGAGACTTGAATGAAGATTAGAAATAGATTAGTTTCTAAACATTACTTAGAGTTGGAAATCTTGTAACAAATGACATTCTTGCAAATGTCATGAAATTTCTCTTTGTAATATTCTTGAATCTAGTCTTGAATTCATGAATCTTGGACTTTGAATGATGGATTCTCTTATGCCATTATATAAAATAGAGTCTTGAATTATGCACTTGTGATCTTGACTCATGCTTTGGAAATTTGAACTCCACTTGACCAAGAATTTGAAACAAAATTGGATGAAGCAAACTTGAATTTGGCCTTGCATTTCATGTTCATTAGGAATATTTATCTTGAATATCCCAATATTTTTCAAGTAACTTCTTCTTGAAGTAATCTACATGAGTAGACTTTCCAACTTAGATCAAGCCTTAGGTGATGAACCTTTTCTTCCATGTATTCTATGATAGGAAATCTATCTCATTTGAAATGGAAAATAACAAATTGACCCAATATATACCTTATGAACCCACATGTTCGATATGCAATAGAACGATGTATAATATGGCGAATGTAGGGTATAAAGGCTAAAGATGAAAATGAGGGTGTGACAAGAATAACTTAAGGTGTCTGATTATAAAGTGTCAGATATTATTTTTATATTTTGCTTTTCTTAGTTTGATTTCTAAGGCTTCTTGGATAGCTCATTACTCGGCTATATATTAAAAAAAAATCTTGGCTATATAGCTCTGACACATTAGAGAGTCCAGAACTCTTATAGTCTTAGGTGTTGATTATGATATTGACTTGGGTGTCCTTTTGTCAGAGACTTGCTCCCAGTTATTTATAAGCCTTTGGCAGTTGGTCATGTGTGATTTTGATACTCACAATCCCTAAGTTTCTTTTGTTGTGCTTAGGCTTGGGTATTTCATCATTTTCGTAATTGACTATCCGGAATGTGCACGCGGAACAAGCTGGCACACTTATAAGTGTTTGTTTAAATTGTGTACGCGGAGCGTTTATGTGCGACCTATGTACGCGGATCAAGTCAACATGTTTATAGGAGTTTAATCAACCCTTTTACATAGAGTGTTTATGGGCGACCTATGTACGCGAAGCAAGTTAACACGTTTATAGGAGTTTAACTAACCCTTGTACGTGGAGCATTTATGGGCAACCTATGTATGCAGAGCAAGTCAACACGTTTATAGAAGTTTAATCAACCCTTATACGCAGAGCGTTTATGGGAGAACTATATACGTGGAGCAAGTCAACACGTTTATAGGAGTTTAATCAACCCTTGTATGCGGAGCATTTATGGGCGACCTATGTACGCGGAGCAAGTCAACACATTTATAGGTGTTTAATCAACCCTTGTACGCGGAGCATTTACGAGCGACCTATATACGCGGAGCAAGTCGACATGTTTATAGGAGTTTTTCGAGTTATATCTCACCATCTTCACCCGAATACCTATGAACAAGACGTAAAGAAATTTTAAGTCCAGGTGCCTTGTTAAAAACCCTTGCCCTTTCAAGGGAAAAGAGTGCAACCCGAATCCTTTATTCGTCATTGAATTACATAATATTTAGCTGAAATATAGCCTAATATTGGACACATTCCATGTCCCGGGTATTTCTACTCCCTCTAATGTTTCCAGCTTGTAGGCTCCGCTGTTTAGTTTTCGAAGTACTCTGAATGGGTTTTCCCAGTTGGGGGCAAGCTTTCCCTTATTTTTTGGGTCTGTGATTTTCTTCAACACTAGGTCACCTTCTTGGAACTCCCTCTGCCAGACTTTCTGGTTGTATCTTCTTACCAACCTCTATTTTGTAGCGACTTCTCTGAATTGTGTTGTCTCTCTAACCTCATCTATCAGATCAGCCGAGATGTTCAAGTTATCAATGTTGGAGACTTCATCGAAGTGTTCACGCCTCCAAGTCGGGGTGTTTATTTCTATCGGTATCATTGCATCAGCTCCATACATCATCCTGAAGGGTTTCTCTTGAGTAGTATAATGTTGTGTTGTGTGGTATGACCACAAGATCTTGGGTAGGTACTTGGACCACATTCCTTTTGCCTCCTCCATCTTCTTTTTTATTCCTCCTAGGATAACCTTGTTTACAGCTTCTGCTTGACCATTGGTTTGGGGGTGTTCCATTGATGTGAACCTATTTTTTATTCCATAATCCCTGCAAAAGTCTATGACGGAAGTGCTTGCCAATTGGGCTCCATTGTCTGAGACTATGATTCCTGACAAATTGAAACGACATATGATATTCCTCCAATAAAATTTGTGAACCCTCTTGGCAGAGATCTGAGCAACATCCTTTTCCACCCATTTTGTGAAATAGTCAACTGCAACGATTAGGAACTTGAGTTGTCCTAAAGCAACTGCGAATGGTCTTAGGATGTCTGCTCCCTACTGTTGGAACAAACATGGAGATGAAATCAAATGGAGTGAATCAGCTGGTAGGTGTTTAATTGGAGCAAATACTTGGCACTTTTCGCACTTGCTAATGTACTCGATGCAATCTTGTATCATATGCGTCCAGTAATACCCGACTCTTAGGATTTTTCCAGATAATGCTCTCCCACCGATATGGCTACCATAGGCTCCATCGTGGACCTCTTTAATTACCAATTCAATATTAGGCTCTAACACGCATATGAGCGTAAGTGTTGACCTACCCATCTTATACAGAGTGTCCAAGATTATGACGTATCGGAAGGCTATTCTTTTAATCTTCCAGGCTTCATTGACATCTTCAGGTGATATTTCTTGGGTCAGATAACTGATGATGGGCTTTATCCATCCTTGGATGTCCTCTATTGTTAATACTTCCTATGATTAAATGTTGGGTGCTTTGAGAACTTCTTGGATCACAGTCTTATTCATTCCCGAATTCCTTGAGCTTGCTAATCGGGATAGGAGGTCGGCCTGGGCATTGTCTTCTCTTGGGATGTGGATGACTTTGAATTCTGAGAATGTTTGGATATTCCTGAAGCTTTCTGAAGGTACTTTATCAAGGTGGAATCCTTCATCTGGTACTCGTTCTTCATTTGTCCGACCACTAGCTGGGAGTCGGTCTTCTCTAATAAATATGTTACTCCAACCTCTTTCGCCAATTTCATTCCGGCAATCACAGGTTTATACTCTGCTTAGTTATTGCTAACCTGAAAATTGAAACCTAAAGAGTATTCTAATGTTAGATCTCCGGGTCCTTCCAGAATTATTCTGGTTCCGTTTACCTTGAGATTTGAATATCCATCTACATAAAGGATCCATTTGTTTGAGATCTCTTCTCCAGCTGGTGCACTTAACTCTACCATAAAATCGGCCAGTGTCTGTGACTTGATACTGGTTCTGGGGTCAAAGTTGATTTCATACTCTGAGAGCTCTACTGCCCACTTGACCATCCGTCCTGCTAAGTCGGGCTTTTTTAGTATTTGTTTGATTGGGTAATTCGTCTTGACTATGATGGGGTGACCTTGAAAATAATGTCGTAGCTTCCGAGATGTGATAACTACTTCCAGCGTCAATCATTCAATCTTCTGGTACTTTAGCTCTACCCTTTTTAGAACTGTGCTGATAAAGTACACGAGTCGTTCTCCGTCTTCTCCCACTTGTATTAAATCGAGCTAAGGGTTTTATTTGTGACCGACAAGTATAAGACTAAAGGTGTGTTTTCTTTGGGCCTTACTAGGATGGGAGGCGAGGATTGATAGTCTGAGTTGCACTTAAGAGGGGGGGGTGAATTAGGTTCTTTGAAATTTTCTGGTTTTATTGACTGAGTTATTACTTTCTTGAGATATGATGAGGTTATGAAAGCAGTAAAGTGCAGAAAGTAAATAACACAGAGAAGTATCCTGGTTCCCTTCACACTCCAAAGGTACTCCAATCCCCTTTTACACGAAAGAGATTTCACTATAGTTAGGATCAGTGTACAATACTTTCTAACCTATAGGTAGATTAAAGGCTCTTAAACACCTTTAAGATCTAAATACTAAGTTCAAGAAGAACAGTCCTCTTCAATGCACACACTTGCTTTCAACAATCCTGAACAGCAAGGGGAAATCAATTCAATATTATTTTGACAATGAGTTTGTAACAGTGTATACAATGTTGTATCAATGTTGTGATTAATCTTCTCTTTCAATGAGAATTTCCACAAATATCTAAGACTTGTTGCTCAAGAATTTTCTTTCAAAGGATATGAAAATATGCAGAAAATTCTTTATGAAAAGTGGTTTGAACTTAGATGTGGAAAGATGAAAAATATGTTAAAGATTTTTGAAAGAGGATTGAAAGAGATGTGTTTTTGAAAATTTGAAAGATTAGGTATTTATATTACACAAACACCTCTTGAAATAATATGCAAATCCTCAGAAAAATTGATAAACAGTTGCCATGTTTCAATGGAAACATTTCACAGAAGATTGGTTGAAGAGATGTAATTTTTCAAAACGATTTTTCAAAAACGTTCAGGGAGCAATCGATTGCACATATAGACCAGTCGATTGCACCTTCACAAAAAACACTTGAAATTTGAATTTTTCAACAGAGAAATCGATTGCACCAAAGCACCAATCGATTGCACTAAGAAACAAAAGCAAAAATGAAGTAAAATTTTGATCATCCAATCGATTGCTCTAAGAGTGCAATCGATTGCACTTACAAAAAATTAGAAAAAAGTTTGTTTTAAAAAGCTTGTGTTAGTGAGAAAAAGTAATGCAAATAGTTTTTCATGGTTTGAGCAACTGGGACTTAAATACTTGATGAAGATTTTTATTATACCTGCTGATGAAAACATTATTCATGTCAAGTCTTTGTCCTGATATTGATGTCTTGGAAATGGTTGAACATCTTTGCCTTCTTGTCAAGTGGTTTGTCTTCATCAAAACATAAGTTGATCCTTGAGAATCTTGATTTCACTTTCTCCCCCTTTTTGATGATGACAAAGCCTCCTCTTTTGTTGCAAAGTTCTTTCCGACAAGTTTTCTCCTCCTCAATGTATGAAGTGCTGAGAATATCTGAATTTGTATTGAGGTTGAAGTAACCTTGTATTTTCACCTTAAGAATCAAGGAAAGAAAACAAACAACGTAAGAGTAACATCCTTCTCCCCCTTTTGACATTATCAAAAAGAAGGGAAAGATGGACAAAAGATATATAGAATAAATTGACAGTAACATAATAACTAGCCATAAAGTGAAAGGACAAATGCCAAGAGTACACAGAGAAATTGAGAGTGCAGAATTTAAAAACTACATAAAAACTGAGAGAAACATAAAAAACATGTAAACAATTTATGACAGGTCCATGTTGGGATCAAAAGTTTGCTGGTTCGGAAATGTTTGTTGGAGAGGTGATGGACGAGTTGGGGGAACAGCCGGGTTGGAAGGGTCGTATGGAGGAATGTATAGGTGGGAATAGAGATATGAAAATTGTTGATTGACAGCCTCTTGGAAATTGTTGATCCTAATAGTTGTTGACTCTTGAATTGCATTGTATTGATTGTTTATGGAAGTGTTTAGATTTCCAAACTGTTGAGACATGTAGTCCATCAGTTGTTGGTTACTAGGGCCATGTTGAGTTGGAGGAAGAGGAACATCATTGATCAGTGGTTTTTACACGTGATTTTACCGTTTATTGCAGTTAATCATTTGTTTTGTCTTGTCACATTTTAGTTGTTTTTATTACATTTTACGCGTCAATTTGGTATTTTCACTGTTTCTAGGTTCAGGTAAACAATAAAGGAGAAGCAGAGCGAAAACCGGGGAAAAATGGCAAGATTTCGGAAGAGTTTTGTTGTGAAAGTAAAATCCTTAGCACTCTGCACGAAAACGATCATAACTGGAGTTTCGGGAATTCGTTTGAGGCGTTCTAAAAACCTCCGGAAAGCTAAGAGAGAGAGCTACGACTTTCGTGATGAGTTGAAGTCAGATTCGCAAGAGGGGCCTGACACGGGTGCCCGTGTTGTGTGACACGGCCCGTGTCAGAATATGCTCAGAAGAGGTGTTTTTTGTGTGGAAAACAGTGGCCTGACACGGCCGCCTGTGTCACGTGACACGACCCGTGTCAAGACACCTGAGACTTGAAAAAATCATGCGAAAATGATATCAGAAAGCCAACACGGCCGCCCGTGTTTCCTGACACGGCCTATGTTGGTTAAAACACATCATTCCCTATTTTTCTTGTATTTTTGACACTTGTGATCCCTGAGGGTATTTTGGGCTTTTCCATGGTACTGAGTTTGAATTAAGACTATTTGATACGTGTTTTGAAAAAAGAGAGGGGACTTTTGATTGTACGAAAAAAATACAACGGGAGATTGAAGCTCTGGAGAATTGGGAGGACAAGGAGATTTTCATGTTCGAAAGAAATTGAAGATCGAATTCACTCCTAATACCACTATAATGTTTCTATTTATCATGTTGTTGTTATCGAATATTATGAGTGGCTAACCCCCAATTGTTAGGGGGTGGTCCTAAATTGCTATGTATTGACCTTTGTTGGGATTATTCTATAAGATTTTTGTTGTTCACCTTATAGCTTTTATTTTGCAACGATCTTTATGTGAATTCATATTGGAAAATAGAATTTGATTTACGATTAGGTTTTGGTCTGGAAAGTCAACCTAATGCTTTTTCAAAATAAAATTACGGTAAATGTTTCCTAGAAATGGGGATACCCAGTAGTAGCGTGTTTTTATGTCAGAACTATTGCTTGATGATTTCTGTGTGCAACTAAGGAATTAGGGCGCAGGAAAATCATCAAAGGGTTTTTCATTAAGGAATTAAGGAAAACTAATTTTGAAATTTGACTTATTAAGGTTGGAAACAAATATCTCAGAATAATTCTTTAAGGTCTTTACTAGCAATTTATCCACTTCCCTAGCATTGTTCTTATTTTACTCTATAAAATTTATTATTTTACTAGTTCTTATATCTTGTTACCAAACGAAACCCAAGGTTATTTTGTCTGATTGAAATAACAAGTTTTACCTAAAAATTTACACGCAGTCCTCAGAGATCGACATTCGGGGAAGTTTCCCTTATTACTACATCGGTATAATTAGTACACTTGCTAATTTTCCGGTCAATCATCATCTTCTTCATTCTATTGCTCATCATTTTCAGCCATACATTCACCAAGGTAAACAATTGTCTTTGTTTTCGGGTTATATTTGACACCCATCCTAGAGTGCACATTCTTGATGGAGATTTTGTTGATGTTGGAGTCATAAGACACATATCAAAGCCTTCAAAATCTACTTCAAAATGTTCCAGAATCTTAGTGATGGACCATGCATAGGGCAAAAATTTGGATTTTTCATTGACTGACCTCATATAGACCAGAATTAAGTGAGCCCAACTTATGTTAATTCCATTCTTGAGAGTGTACAAAATTTGCATTTCTAAATCAGTCACAATGCAGTAGTTTCCAGCCCTTGGAAACATTATGTATACCATAAAATAGTGAACCAGCCGATCATCAATGTTAAAAACACCTGCTGACCAAGAGGTTCGGGAAGGTTTCATGTCGCCTAAGGATCTGACACGTTTTGCATGAAATTCTGCTTCAGACATTCGGCCAAGGCTCTAATAAAATTCTCTTTTGTTATATGCTTCCCAAACATCTTCGTTTTCTTCATAGAGTCTCCCACCGGAGGTTGGAATATCCAGAATTCTACCAATTTTCTTTGAGGTGGGGAGGATTCTTTTGCCTCTAACATATGTGACCATTCTGCCTTCTTCCATGTGTAAGTTGTTGTAAAACAATCTTACTAAGTCCGAATATTATGGCCCGGATGAAGAAATCAAGGATTCCAAGCCGCATGCAATCAATGAGTTTTGAAAAGAAAAACATTCCTCAGGAAAGGATGAGAGAATACCATACTTTGGTGTTTGCACAAACTTTTTCTAAAAGAATTTAGTGAATCTTTCATGTTGTTCATCGGTCAAATATTGAAAAACAAGTGGAGTCTCTGAGGATGAAGAGGCTGGAGTTTTGCCTTTGCTTTGAGCTGAAATCTTTCTTTCTGAACGAGAAGCCATGAGAGATGATGAAGGGTTGTTATTTTAGGGTTTTTGAGGGAGAGTGAGTTTTGTAGAGTTTAGGTTTTGGGAGAGATGATGAAATTTGGTTTAGAGGTAGGGTTTTTATAATGATTGAAGGAAGAGAGAATATGTAGATAGTTAATGTGGGAGTTGAGTGGTTGATGGTTATTGAATGATTAAGGACTTTGGGAATATGTGAAATGATGGTCAAAGTCTTGAAAATAGGGCTAAGGATTAAAGATAGCATAGGTAGGTCAAAAGTATAATGATAGGGTAGATGGAAGGTTTAAAAGACCATGGACCTATTAAAAATAATGAAAAAGCAGATATCACAGTAGGTGCAATCGATTGTCACACTGGTGCAATTGATTGCACTACAAAACAAAAACGAAATAAATCAAAAGCTATAGGGTGCAATCAATTGACACAAGGATGCAATCGATTGCATGCTTAAAAATTTAAATATTTTTAGAAGACTTATAGTGAGCAATCGATTGACACAAGGGTGCAATCGATTGCAGGCAGTGAAATTTGAGAAAAATACTATTTTTGAAGTTCTTTCATGATTCAATGTCAGTTTCATCTAATATTCCAAGTTCTCTTTGAATTTTGAAGAATGGTTCCTTTGCTAAAGGCTTTGTGAATATATCGGTAAGTTGATTGTGAGTATCCACAAAAGGTTATCTCGATATCTCCTTGAAGTACATGATCTCGTAGAAAATGATATCGTATGTCGATATGCTTGGTTCTTGAGTGCATAACCGGATTCTTTGTAATGTTGATCGCACTTGTGTTGTCACAACGAAGAGGAATGCTTCCGAGATCGAGTCCGCGGTCACGAAGTTGTTGCTTAAGCCAAAGTATCTATGCACAGCAACTACCCGCTGCTATGTCTGCTTCAGCCGTACTAAGTGCTACGCATGCTTGCTTATTGCATGCCCACGAGACTAGTGCATTTCCCAAGATGTGACATGTTCCACTTGTGTTTTTTCTATCTATTTTACAGCCTATATAATTCGCGTCATAATATCCAATTAAATTGAAAATACTACCTTTAGGGTACCATAATCCGACATTTGTTGTTCCTTTGAGATACTTCATGATCCGCTTGACTACCATGAAATGAGATTCCTTTGGGTTTGCTTGAAAGCAAGCACAGAGACAAACACTGAACATAATGTCAGGGCGACTTGTTGTCAAGTAAAGTAAGGAGTCAATCATACCTCTATATTTTATGATATCAACCGACACATCAGATTCATCTTGATCTACATATGTGCCGTATCCCATAGGTGTAGATAATGTTTTGCAATTATCCATATCAAATTTCTTCAATAATTCTTTGCAGTATTTGGATTGATTGATAAAAACCGCATTCTTAAGTTGCTTGATCTGTAGTCCTAGAAAGTAGTTCATTTTTCCCATCATAGACATTTCAAATTCTCCTTGCATAATGGATGACAATTCTTCACATAACTTTGTGTTTGTTGAACCGAAGATTATGTCATCAACATATACTTGTACCAAGAGAGTATCTTCTTTAATTTTCTTGATGAACAAAGTCTTGTCAACCTTTCCTTTTTCAAAGCCTTTGTCACATAAGAAATTGCTGAGACGGTCGTACCATGCTCTTGGTGCTTGTTTCAATCCATAGAGAGATTTCTTTAGTTTGAAGACATGAGAGGGATATTTGTAGTCTTCAAATCCAGGCGGTTGCTTGACATAAACTTCTTCATTTATGAATCCATTCAAGAATGCAGTTTTGACGTCCATCTGGAAAAACTGAAAATTCATAGAACATGCATAAGCCAATAAAAGTCTAATTGCTTCTAACCTTGCAACTGGAGCAAATGTTTTGTCAAAATTGATTCCTTCTTCTTGGTTGTATCCTTGTGCGACCAATCTTGATTTATTTCGAACTATTATTCCATTTTCATCAAGTTTGTGTTAAAAGACCCATCTTGTTCCTATGATGTGCTTGTTGTTTGGTCTGGGGACAAGGCTTCAAACTTGATTTCTTTCAAACTGGTTTAGTTCTTATTGCATAACTATTATCCATTGATCATCTCCTAGGGCTTCATCAATTTTGGCTGGTTCAATTTTCAAAACAAATGCCATGTTCAGACAAGCATCCTTGAGATTTAATCTTGTTGCAACACCTTGACTAATATCACCAATGAATTTTTTGATCCGGGGATCTCTATGAGTTCTCCATTCTTTAGGTAGATCATTATGTTCTTCATTGTGTTGTGAATCATCTTGTTGTTATTTTGGTTGATCACTTGGAATATCATTGAGAGCATCATCTTGATAGGTTTATACTACATCATCATCAACAACAACAATAATATCATCCTTCTTAGAGGGGTTAGATTCATCAGAAGATACATGCATAGATTCTTCAATAGTTAAAGTTCTTTTGTTAAAAATTCTAAATGCCTTACTAGAGAAAGAGTAGCCGAGAAAAATACCTTCATCAGATTTCTCGTCAAACTTACTGAGGTTATCTTTGTTCAAGACAAAGCATTTACACCCAAAGATGTGAAAGAATGATATGGTTGGTTTTCTCCCTTTGAAGAGTTCATAGGGGGTTTTCTTGAGAATGGGTCTGATGTTGACCCGATTACTTACAAAACACGATGTGCTTACCGTATCTACCCAAAACTATTTAGGAAGGTTTGAATCACTCAGCATAGTTCTTGTAAGTTCTACCAACGACCGATTCTTTCTTTCTACAACACCATTTTATTGTGGAGTTCTTGGTGCGGAGAAGTTGTGTGAGATTCTATTTTCTTCGCAAAATTCTTCAAATAAGGCGTTCTGGAATTCTCCACCATGGTCACTTCTAATGGAGACAATTGAGAGTGATTTCTCATTTTGAATTTGTTTTGCAAACTTCTTGAATGCCTTGAAAGCTTCACTTTTCTGCACTAAGAAGAAAGTCCGTCTATATCTAGAGAAGTCATCAAC
Source organism: Lathyrus sativus (assembly GCA_963859935.3). NCBI lineage: Eukaryota > Viridiplantae > Streptophyta > Magnoliopsida > Fabales > Fabaceae > Lathyrus > Lathyrus sativus. The sequence goes on along the minus strand of OZ012741.1, from coordinate 421,699,171 downwards.
AATTACTAATGCATAAACATTACCTCCAAAACTTTTTGTTCTTGATGGTCCGAAGAGATCCAAGTTTAACAATTGCAGTGGCCCTGTTGTGGACACCACATTCTTGGATATGAAAGTTGATTTGGTCTGTTTCCCTTTTTGGCATGCGCCACGTAATCTATCTTTGATGAATTTGATCTTTGGAAGACCAACAACTAAGTCATGTTTGATCAATTTGTTCAGATGCTCCATATGAATGTGAGCAAATATTTTGTGTCATAACCAAGAGTCATTGTTGTTCGCCATAAGACACTTAACCTTCAAAGACATGTTATCAAGGGAAATCATAAAAATGTTGTCAATTCTATTACCTTTTAACATTACCTCATGAGTGACTTTGTTTTCAATCAAACATTCATCTTTAGTGAAGTTGATTTTGAAACCTCTATGACAAAGTTGGCTAATGCTAAGTAGGTTATGCTTTAGGCCTTCTACATAGAGGACATCTTCTATGGTTGTAAAAGGTGGTGCACCAATGCTGCCTACGCAAAGGATCTTCCCTTTGTTGTTATCACCATAGGTTACGAATCCTTTGGCCTTAAGCGTTAGATGTGAAAATTTGGTAAGGTCACCCGTCATATTCCTTGAACACTCACTATCAAGATACCACTGATATGAAGAGGTCTTCAAGCATACCTACAAAACCAAATTTAAGTTTCATTAGGTACCTAAATTGCCTTGGGTCCTTCATAGTTAGTGCCTTTCTTGACCCACACATAATGCCCCTTTGCAACATTGAAGTTTCTTACATAACAGGCATTAGGTGTATGGCCTTTGATACCACAATAAAAATAGGTGGGCTCAAAGTTACTTTTGTATCTAGGAGGATAAGACTTTTTCTTACTAGATACTTTCTTCTTGGGGTATTGATGAACCACTTTAGGCTTGACCACTTTCTCTTTAAGAGTTTGTTCACTAGCCTTAACAAAGATGGTTTTGTTGGAACTTGGTTTAGAAAATTTTGAGTAACCAAGTCCACTTTTATCATTTGAGAATCTTTGTTGACTAAGAACAACCTCTAATCCAATCTGTCCTTTTTCTTACCTTTCAAGGACTCGTTTTAATTGGACAATTTGAAATGAAAGTGACTCACACTTTATGCATACAAAATTATGTTTTTGATCACTAATTAATTTATGTTTTTCATCTTTGAAATTATTTTCCATTATCTCAACCCTTTTTTCTAAAGTTGAGATTTAATTCTTTTGTGATGAAATAGTTTTGTATAGAATTTTGCATTCACCTAGAAGTTCATCAATTGGCCCTTGAACATCATTATCATAATTTGAAAAATATTACTAACCTTGTCATCTTCATCATTAGAATGATGTAAGGCCATTAGTGCTAGATTTGTGCTTTGATCACTATCTGAATCTGATGAGGAACTTATCTCGTTATTCTCTCATGCTACGTAAGCCTTATTTTTCTCGAAACCCTTTTTGCTTTTATAGGCATCATTCTTGGAGAGTTTAGGACAATTTGGTTTGACGTGTCCTTGTTTTCCACATTCATCGCAATTGACATCTTATGTGGACATTGACGCCTCCTTCTCTTTGTTCTTTGAAAACTTCTTCCTTTTCATATAGTCATAATTTCCAATATTATTTTTAGAACCACAATATTTTCCTAACCTTTTTACGAGAAGCATGATGTTTTCATCTTCAATCGGATCGTCTGCCTTTTCTACTTCTTTGGAATCAACCTTTAATGTGATGCTTTTAGATTTATTGTCTTGATTCTCATGTTTTTCCAATCACCCAAGGTCCGTCTCATATTCTTGAAGTTTTCCAAACAGTGTAGCGGATGTCATCGTGGATAGACTTTTCTTTTCAGAAATTGTTGTCACCTTGGGCTGCCATTCTCTGGACCAGGAACTAAGCACTTTAAGATTTAATTCATCTTTAATTAATATCTTACCGAATGCTCTAAGATGATTTTTTAAGTGCAAAAATATTTTCTGTAGATCAAGAATTGATTATCCTAGCTGCATTCTGAATAGCTCGTATTCTTGACTCAACGTGTTCAATCTCGATCTTTTAACTTTAGTGATTCCTACATGGGTTTCCACTAAAGTATCCCAGATTTGTTTGTTGATGTACATGTTGAGACGCGAAAGAATTCGTCTACGCTTAGTGCACTTTGCAGAAGATTAATTGCCTTTTTGTCATAGAGAACCTTTTTCTTATCATCGTTATCCCATGAGCCTTTAGGTTTTGTTGATCCAACACCATTAACGACCATTGTAGGAATGAAGGGACCATTTTGGACAGCATCCCATATTTCATCTCCTTGTGCTTCTAAGTGAGCCTTCATGCGAATCTTCTAGAAGTCAAAGTATTCACCATAAAACCGTGGAGGCTTGTGGCTACTACCACCGTCTTTAAACACACCTTTGTTGTTTGCGAAAGCCATACTGGATCGAATAGGAACAAGTTACCTAAACCTGCTCTGATGCCAATTGATAGTCTGAGTGGCACCTAAGAGGGGGGGGGGTGAATTAGGTTCTTTGAAATTTTCTGGTTTTATCGACTGAGTTATTACTTTCTTGAGATATGATGAGGTTATGAAAGCTGTAAAGTGCAGAAAGTAAATAACACAGAGAAGTATCCTGGTTCCCTTCACACTCCAAAGGTACTCCAGTCCCCTTTCACACGAAAGAGATTTCACTATAGTTAGGATCAGTGTACAATACTTTCTAACCTATAGATAGATCAAAGGTTCTTAAACACCTTTAAGATCTAAATACTAAGTGCGAGAAGAACAGTCCTCTTCAATGCACACACTTGCTTTCAACAATCCTGAACAGCAAGGGGAAATAAATTCAATCTGATTTTTACAATGAGTTTGTAACAGTTTATACAATGTTGTATCAATGTTGTGATTAATCTTCTCTTTCAATGAGAATTTTCACAAATATCTAAGACTTGTTGCTCAAGAACTTTTTTTCAAAGGATATGAAAATATGCAGAAAATTCTTTATGAAAAGTGGTTTGAACTTAGATGTGAAAAGATGAAAAATATGTTAAAGATTTTTGAAAGAGGATTGAAAGAGATGCGTTTTTGAAAATTTGAAAGATTAGGTATTTATATTACACAAACACCTCTCAAAATAATATGCAAATCCTCAAAAAAAATGATAAACAATTGCCATGTTTCAATGGAAACATTTCAAAGAAGATTGGTTGAAGAGATGCAATTTTTCAAAATGATTTTTCAAAAACGTCCAGGGAGCAATCGGTTGCACGTATAGACCAATCGGTTGCACCTTCACAAAAAACACTTGAAATTTGAATTTTTCAACAGAGCAATCGATTGCACCAAAGCACAAATCGATTCCACTAAAAACCAGAAGCAAAAATGAAGTAAAATTTTGATCATGAAATCGATTGCTCTAAGATTGCAATCGATTGCACTTACAAAAACTTAGAAAAAATTTTGTTGTAAAAAGCTTGTGTTAATGCGAAAAAGTAATGCAAATAGTTTTTCATGGTTTGATCAACTGGGACTTAAATACTTAATGAAGATTTTCATTATACCTTCTGATGAAAACATTCTTCATGTTAAGTCTTTGTCCTGATACTGATGTCTTGAAAATGATTGAACATCTTTGCCTTCTTGTCAAGTGGTTTGTCTTCATCAAAACATAAGTTGATCCTTGAGAATCTTGATTTCACAAGGATATAAAACGCTTTAATTCTTGAAAGGCTTATTCACATGCCTCTATCCATTCACTCTCCTTAGACTTCCTCATAGCTGCAAAGAAGTGTATTAATTTGTCTCCTGCACATGATAAAAATCTTGACATTGCGGCTAGTCTTCCACTCAATTGTTGGACCTCCTTTTTCATGGTTGGACTTCTCATATCTATTATAGTATGGAATTTGTCCGAGTTTGCCTCGATTCCCCGTTTGGTGAGGATAAATCCGAGGAACTTCTCGGCTTGTATTCCAAAGGTACACTTGTTCGGGTTCAGTCTTATGTTGTAGCTTCTTATGGATACAAAGGTTTCTATTAAATCCTTTACATGTGACCAGTTTGCGCTTGTCTTGATAACCATGCCATCTATATAAACCTCCATATTCCGACCTATCTGAGTAAGGAACACCTTATCCATCAGCCTCTGGTAAGTATCCCCAGCATTTTTGAATCTAAAGGGCATGACCTCATTATAATAATTGCTCTGATGTGTCATGAAGACGATTTTTGGTGCGTCTATTGGATTCATCTGGATCTAATTATATCCGGAGTATGCATCCATAAAGCTGAGAAAATGGAATCCAGACGTAGTATCTTTCATCCGATCAATGTTTGGCAATTGATACGGATCTCTAGGACACGCCTTGTTGAGGTCCGTGAAGTCCACACACTGTCATACTCCAAATTTTTCCTACTTGTGTATAGTTTTCATATGTATATCCATCCACCAACTGTTATTCAGAAAGTCCAAAAATTAGGTTGCTTTGTTCCATGGTCCTATTGTTTAAACTCAAGAGGTTGCAAGGAGGTCAAGTCTTGGGTATGTTATATGGATTGAAGTTCATCTGGTTGTGGCCTAGCTTTGGTCAGGCAAGTTTGTTTCTTGATTGAGACCATGGTGGGCATGATTCAAATGGTGGGTGTTTGAGGTTTCAATCAGGGTTTTGTGCCAAGTGAGCTCAGTTGTGAATGAATCAAGTTCATTTCTTCTAATTAGGGTTTATGGTCGTGTCAAAGTTCAATGCTTCATGGTTGAAGAATCACCAAAGATCAGTTCATTTTCAATTAGAGTCTTGGGCACGGCAGTTAACATCTCAAGCCATTATCTTCTGATTTAGAGGTGTTTATTACTCATTTTGTTCATAGTGAAAGTACATTTTATCATTACAAGTGGAAAAATCAAGGTTGATTAGTGATTGATTCATGGTTGATTTATTTTCTCAAGAATTGATCCGAAGTTTCAATTTCCATGATCAAGATTCAATTATAAATTTCTTTCCCAAATTCCAAATTCAAGATACCAAGTTCAAATTTTCCTTCCATTCTAAAATTCAAGACACGATTCAAAGGAGCATGTGTAAATAGAAACATAAAGCTCATAGGAAAATCACAAAAGGCCCGTGCTCAATTCATATGTCCACAAAGGTCCATACATTACAATATTGCAAGCCCGTGATTATTTTTTTTATGATGAATAATATTACAAAAAAACATACAAAAGAAGAGCGTAATACAATTGTTTTTTTAAAAAAAAAGAGCAAAAGAAATTCAGGGCAAAATACTATCTTGGGGCAGCCCACATGTTCCTCACGCATCAACCAACAACAACAGGAAATCCTTTAGCCTAAAAGAAGGTCTGCATTGCAAAGCCATATAATTTTCGAAAGAATGCAAGTGAAAGCACTCAAAAACTTTCCATGTGCAAACTCCACGTCCTACGCACCGTAACATAAATAACCAACTTTGAAATTCTTTTTGCAACACAAACAAGACCTTCTATACACACCTACACATGACTTGCAAGTAACATGTAATACAAACGACAAAAAGGCAAACACGTCATACTTCGCATGACAAGAGGCAACGGCATAAACGAAAATTCACGCACAAAAATCACCAAAATTTTCCTCACAAATTACCCCATAATACCCTCATCTTTCTCTATATAAGGATGCATCCTCTTCATTCTTCGGAAGTTCGACAGAACCGGAAAAACGCTGCAAAAATCTCACTCAAATCGCAACTTTTAATCAACAACCTTCAATCCTCTTCACACAACAAGAAACAGATTCACGCAAAACCTCACAAATTTCAAATCCACTATCTTCAAACCTCAAACCTTCATCCCCCAGCCTTCCATAAACCCACAAACAACTTCGATGAACCGAGCCCAAAGCAGTGAGTTGGAATAGAATACCAAAACAGAGAAAATCAGAAAATAGAAGAAGTTTGAGACAAAAGCAAATGGAATAAAAACTTGAAACGAATCAAACTTGAAGCACAAATCGGATCGAGAGAGACTTGAGAAGGGAAATAGAAACCACACCTGAAATTGAGACGAAATCAAGGCAGGTCGAACGAGCAAGAGAGGCAGTGGTTGAGACGAATCGCGCGAAAGAGAAGGTTGAGCTGTGTGTCGTGGTTGTTCTAGGTCATTCGTATTTGGATTTGGTTTTGGCCGTGAAAATGATTTTGGTTTTTTTCTTTCTGGAAAAACCTGATGATGAGATTGTTGTTTAAACCATGATTCATTCTTTTGTTATATGGATTTTAAAAGTAGAATTCATAGCAATGTATGGATTGGGTCTCTTGGCCCATTGTCTTTTTTCCACTCTCCCCTCCTTGCTTTTGGTCCACGGCTTGGGAAAGGAGATGATGGGCTCCTTTAAGCCCACATAATTCCCCATGTATTTCTCATACACCCCCCCTGGGTTTTTTATATTTAATATTTTATTTTATTTTTTGGTTGATGTTACTTTAATAATTTAGTTGTATTTTATCATTTTATTTTTTCATTTCAAATCTATTTCCGTTTCATTTATGGTTAATGAGAGTCAAATAGTAGTAATATCAATTTATTGATAGAATTGAGACTAAGAGGAGACCCTTACTTAGTTCTCCTTTGATTTTCTTCTTCTCCGTCTTTTCATTTTGTTTTATTTTTGATCGATAAAGTCTTTATATTTACAAATGTTGATTTATTGAGGTTGTTAACCTTCATTATTTCAAATCTATAAAAAATGATCATTGAAATCATTTTCTATAATTTGGGATCGTGATAGGTTACCTTCGATTAATCGACACATATTTGCGATTAAGACGAGACCGTCTTCCTTTTAAGTCTGCGTGACACGATTAAATTGGAGAATGATCCTCAATATCATTTCTCTATATATTTTTTTAGCACGGATATCAACTCGCTCGACCTCCTATAGTTCGACTTTTGTTATAAATCGAGCTACGACGGTTTAGTGCTGCATTTCGTCCCGATTCAATTCATTATAAACTAACGACTAACTTTACTTTCCGTCAATATACTCTTGTTTTATTTTTAGTCAATATTATCATGATTTATATTATCTTATCCATATACTTGTTAATATTATCTTGATTATACTATTGCGAATATTATCTTGATTATATTATTATATATCTTGTTATATTATCCATATTATTTATATTCATATCTTATTCATATTCATATCATATTAACTTTATTCATATTGTTCTCATCTTATTCACATTCTTCAAAAAACGCATAACAATTACCGAAACAATAAAAGGCTAAATTGGTGGACTGTTGGTGACTTTTCCGAGCAACGGAATATTGGACTTTGTCAGAAATCCTAACATGGAGATTTCGTCTGACGTTTGTTCAAGGCATAGTTTAGGACACTTCACACACACACACACACACACACACACACACACACACACAACTTTCTCTTGGGCTACCTAACAATGAGACCTTTTATTTCGTGTAATCCCGTGTAACTTACATGTACCCCTCTCTCATTCCGATGTACGCTTTCGCATTTCTTTGATTATGGTTTATCTTCTAGGAGCACCCTTAGAGACTAGCGTAGACTAAACTTTTTTCAAACTAATTCTCGATTCGTAATCGAGCCATTTTCAAATACCTCTTGTAAGTCGAGTGCTCGTATGCATTTGTCATCAACCTATCGCACACACTTTCACATTTCATCATGGTTTCGTTATTATGACCACCCTTAGGGACTAGTATCATTTCTCATAACCTAACCCTTGATTTGCCGTCAAGCCGGTTCCATTTTCAACTAGACCCTCAACTCGTCGTCGAGCCATTTTCAAACCAACTTCCATTCTACCACGTCTTTGCACACAATTAAAATCAAACCCTTGATCCAACGTCAAGCGATGTTTTAGCCAAGTTGTAAGTCGAGTGCCTTTTGCTTCGCAGTCCACCTTTTTTCGCAACTAATTCGATTCAATCTTTTTCAGACGTTTTCTTAAGCCAATAACGAAAGAAGAAGATTCTTGGAGTCTAGTATTCCTTGAATCTTCGAATGAATGGCTCTTGAGGCACACACTTTGGATTTTCGTTCATTCACCTTTTCGTCTTAAAACACCTAATCTATATGAAAGTCTGAGTTGCACCTAAGAGGGAGGTGAATTAGGTTCTTTGAAATTTTCTGGTTTTAGAGACTGATTTATTACTTTCTTGAGATATGATAATGGTATGAAAGCAGTAAAATGCAGAAAGTAAAGAACACCAAGAAATATCCTGGTTCCCTTCACACTCCGAAGGTACGTCCCCTTTCAACACAAAAGAGATTTCACTATAGTTAGGATCAGTGTACAATACTTTCTAACCTATATGTAGATCAAAGGCTCTTAAACACCTTTAAGATCTAAAACACTAAGTGCAAGAAGAACAATCCTCTTCAATGCACACACTTGCTTTCAACAATCCTGAACAGCAAGGGGAAATAATACAATCTGATTTTATAATGAGTTTGCAACAATGTATACAATGTTTATCAATGTTGTAGATTGATATTCTCTTTCAATGAGAGTCTCCACAGATGTCTAAGACTTATTGCTCAAGAATTTTCTTTCAAAGGATATAAAAATTATGCAGAAAATTCTTTATGTAAAGTGATTTTACTTAGATGTGGAAAGATGAAATAGTGATAAATATTTGAAAGAGATATATTTTTGAAAATTTGAAAGACTAGGTATTTATATTACACAAACACCTCTTGAAAAAATCATGCAAATCTCCAGAAAAATTGATGAACAATTGCCATGTTTCAAAGGAAACATTTCATGGAAGATTGGTTGAAGAGATGCAATTTTTCATAATGATTTTTCAAAAAAGTTCAGTGAGCAATCGATTGCACATATAGACCAATCGATTGCACCTTCACAAAAACACTTGAAAATTCAAATTTTCAACAGAGCAATCGATTGCACCAAAAGGACCAATCGATTGCACACTAAAACAGAAGCCAAAAACGAGAGATTTTCAAGCATGCAATCGATTGTACCAAGGCACCAATCGATTTCTTATTGAAACAGAAGCAAAAATGATTTAAAATTTTGATCATGCAATTGATTGCTCTAAGAGTGCAATCGAATGCACTTACAAAAACTTAGAAAAATTTTGTTTTAAAAAGCTTGTGTTAGTGTGAAAAGTAATGTAAAAGATTTTTAATATTTTGAGCAATCAGGACTTAAACACTTGATGAAAATTATCATTATACCTTCTGAGGGAAATATTCTTCATGGCAAGTCTTTGTCTTGATTCTAATATCTTGAGATGGTTGATCATCTTTTCATTCTTTGTCAAGTGATTTGTCTTCATCAAAACATAAGTTGATCTTTGAGAATCTTGATTTCACATTCTCCCCCTTTTTGATGATGACAAAGCATTCTCCTTTTATTGTGATGTTCTTTCTGGAAAGTTTTTCTCCCCCTCAATATATGAAGTGTTGAGAAGTTCTGAATTTGTATTGAGGTTCGAAGTAGCCTTGTATGTGTACCTTAAGGATCAAGGAAATATAACAAGCAAGAAAAGAACGGAAAGATTGATAAAAAACAGATATATATATATAGACAAGAGGCATAGATAATAATTTGAAAATAACATACCAACTAGTCATAAATTAAAATTACAAATTTAAAGAGTACATAGCAAATAGAAAGTACAGAATTTAAACAACATAAATATCTTTAAGAAAACATAAAGAAATATGTTTAACAATTTATGACAGATCCGTGTTTGGGTCAAAGGTTGTTGGTTTGTAAATGTTTGCTGGAGAGGTGATGGACGAGTTGGAGGGACATCCGGGTTTGAAGGATCGTAGGGCGGAATGTATAAGTGAGAGTAGAGATAGAAGAATTGTTGATTGACGGCCTCTTGGAAATTTTTGACCCTAGTGTTTGTCGACTCTTGAATAGCATTGTATTGGTTGTTGATGGAAGTGTTGAGATTTCCAAACTGTTGAGTCATGTAATCCATCAATTATTGGTTACTCGGGCCATGTTCATTTGGAGGAGGAGGAACATCATCATCTTCTTCACTCTCGTGCTCATCATTTTCAGCCATACCTTTACCAAGGTACACAATGGTTTTTGTTTCCAGGTCATATTTGACGCTCATCCGAGAGTCCACATTCTTGATGGAGATTTTGTTGATATTTGTCCATGAGATGCTTATCAAATCCTTCAAAATCTACTTCAAAATGTTCCAAAATCTTTGTGATAAACCATGCATATGGCAGAAACTTTAATTTTTCGTCGATTCCCCGCATGTGAACCAAGATTAAATAAGCCCAATTTATTTGAATGTCATGCTTAATTGTATATAAGATCTGCATTTCTAGGTCAGTCACAATGCAGTGGTTTCCAGCCCTTGGAAACATTATGTATACCATAAAATAATGAAACAACCGATCATCAATGTTGAAAATACCTGCCGACCATGAGGTTCAAAAGGGTTTCATGTCACCTAAGGATCTGACACGTTTTGCATGGAATTCTGCTTCAGTCATTCTGCCAAGACTCCAATAAAATTCTCTTTTGTTGTATGCATTCCAGACTTCTTCGTTTTCTTTATAGAGTCTTCCACCGGAGGTTGGGATATCCATAATCCTTCCAAGCATTTTTTAGTGAAGTTGGATTCTCTTTCCTCTAACATATGTTACCATTTTGTCTTCTTCCATTTGTAAATTGCTATAGAACAATCGTACCAAATCCGGATGATATGGTCCGGATGAGGAAATCAAGGATTCCAAACCGCATGTAATCAAAGATTCTTGAAAAGAAAAACATTCTTTAGGGAATGATGAGAGAATACCATACTTTGGGGTTTGCACAATCTTCTTTTGAAAGTACTTAGTGAATCGTTCTTGTTGTTCATCGTTCAAGTGTTGAAGAACAAGTGGAGTCTCTGAAGATAAAGAGGCTGAACCTTTTTCTTTGCTTTGTGCTGAAATCTTCCTTTTTGAACGTGAAGCCATGAGAAAATGATGAAAGGTTGGAGTTTTAGGGTTTGTGAGGGAAGAAAGAGTTTTTTTGTTGAGAGGTTATGTTTTGGAAGAGATGGTTAAGGTTGGTTATGAGAAGTTGGGTTTTATAATGATTAAGAGAGGAGAAAATAGTTATTGTGGGATATGAGTAGTTGAGGGTTATTGATGTTTATGTCTTTGGAAAAGTAAGAAATTTTGGTCAAAGTCTTGAGAATAGGGCTAGGTAGTAAGAGAGAGTCATAGGTAGGTCAAAATTTATAATGATAGGGTAATTGGAAAGGTTAAAAGCCCATGGATCTATTAAATAAATATAGAAAAAACAGATTTACAGTAGGTGCAATCGATTGGCACAGTGGTGCAATCGATTGCTCTACAAAAACAGAAACTAAATAAAACAAAAGCTACAGGGTGCAATCGATTGACACTAGGGTGCAATCGATTGCAAGCTTCAAAAATTCAAAAAAATTAGGAAACTTACAGTGAGCAACCGATTGACACGGGGGTGCAGTCGATTGTAGGCAGTGAAAATTGAGAAAAAAAATACCACAGATGAAGAAATTTAATGATTCAACGTTAGTTTCATCCAGAATTCCATGTTCTCTTCGAATTTTGAAGAAAGATTCCTTTACCAAAGGCTTTGTGAATATATCGGCAAGCTGATTATGAGTATCCACAAATGTTATCTCGATATCTCCTTGAAGTACATGATCTCTCAAGAAATGATGTCGTATGTAGATGTGCTTGGTTCTTGAATGCATGACTGGATTCTTTGTTATGTTGATTGCACTTGTGTTGTCACAACGAAGAGGAATGCTATCAAGGTCGAGTCCATAGTCACGAAGTTGCTTCTTGAGCCAAAGTATCTATGCACAGCAACTACCCGCTGCTATGTATTTTGCTTCAGCCGTACTAAGTGCTACGCATGCTTGCTTTTTGCATGCCCATAAGACTAGTGCATTTCCCAAGATGTGGCATGTTCCACTTGTGCTCTTTCTATCAGTTTTACAACCTGCATAATCTGCATCAGAGTATCCAATTAAATTGAAAATACTACCTTTACGATACCATAAGCCGACATTTGTTATTCATTTGAGATACTTCATGATCTGCTTGACCGCCATTAAGTGAGATTCCTTTGGATTTGCTTGAAAGTGAGCACAAAGAAAAACACTGAACATTATGTTAGGGCAACTTGTTGTTAAGTATAGTAAGGAATCAATCATACCTCTTTAATTTTTGATATCAACCAACACACCAGATTCGTCTTGATCTACATATGTACCGGATCCCATAGGTGTAGACAAAGTCTTGCAATTGTCCATATCAAACTTCTTCAATAATTCTTTGCAATACTTGGATTAACTAATAAAGATCCCATTCTCGAGTTGCTTGATCTGAATTCCAAGAAAGTAGTTCATTTTTCCCATCATAGACATTTCAAATTCTCCTTGCATCATGGATGAGAATTCTTCACATAACTTTGTGTTTGTTGAGCCGAAGATTATTTCATCAACATATACTTGTACCAAGAGAGTATCTTCTTTTATTTTATTGATGAACAAAGTCTTGTCTACCTTTCCTTTTTCAAAGCCTTTGTCACATAAGAAATTGCTGAGACGATCGTACCATGCTCTCGGTGCTTGTTTCAATACATAGAGAGTTTTCTTTAGTTTGAAGACATGAGAAGGATATTTTTAATTTGCAAAGTCAGGGGGTTGCTTGACATAAACTTCCTCATTTATGAATCCATTCAAGAATGCACTTTTGACGTCCATATGGAAAAGATGAAAATTCATAGAACATGCATAAGCCAATAAAAGTCTAATTGCTTCTAACCTTGCAACCGGAGCGAATGTTTCGTCAAAATCGATTCCTTTTTCTTGGTTGTATCCTTGAGCGACCAATCTTGCTTTATTCCGAACTATAATTCCATTTTCATCGAGTTAGTTCTTGAAGACACGTCTTCTTCCAATGATATGCTTGTTATTTGGCCTAAGGAAAAGATTCCAAACTTGATTTCTTTCAAACTGGTTATGTTCTTCTTGCATAGCTATTATCCATTGATCATCGCCTAAGGCTTCATCGATTTTGGCCGGTTCAATTTGCGAAACAAATGCCATGTTCAAACAAGCATCCTTGAGATTTAATTTTGTTGTAACATCTTGACTGATATCACCAATGACTTTATCGATCGGGTAATCTCTATGAGTTCTCCATTCTTTAGGTAGATCATTGTGTTCTTCATTTTGTTGTGAATCCTCTTGTTGTTGTTTTGGTTGATCACTCGCAACACCATTGAGATTATCATTTTGAGAGATTTCTACTACATCATCATCATCAACAATAATATCTTCCTCCTTTGAGGGGTTAGATTCATCAAAAGAAACATGCATAGATTCTTCAATTGTTAAAGTTCTTTTGTTAAAAATTCTAAAAGCTTTACTAGAGAGAGAGTAGCCGAGAAAAATACCTTCATTGGATTTCTCGTCAAACTTACCGAGATTATCTTTGTCATTGTTCAAGACAAATCATCTACACCCAAATATTTGAAAGAATGATATGTTCAGTTTTCTCCCTTTGAAGAGTTCATAGGGGGTCTTCTAGAGAATTGGTCTGATGTTGACACGATTACTTACAAACCATGTTGTGCTTACTGCATCTGCCCAAAAATATTTAGGAAGATTTGAATCGCTAAGAATTATTCTTGCAAGTTCTACCAATGGTCGATTCTTTCTTTCTACGACACCATTTTTTTGTGGAGTTTTTGGTGCGGAGAAGTTGTATGAGATTCCATTTTCTTCGCAAAATTCTTCAAATAAAGCATTCTGGAATTCTCCACCATGGTCACTTCTAATGGAGACAATTGAAAGTGACTTCTCATTCTGAATTTGTTTTGCATACTTCTTGAATGCCTTGAAAGCTTCACTTTTCTGCACTAAGAAGAAAGTCCATGTATATCTAGAGAAGTCATCAACAATTACTAATGCATAAACATTACCTCCAAACCTTTTTGTTCTTCATGGTCCGAAGAGATCCATGTGTAACAATTGTAGTGGCCTTGTTGTGGACACCACATTCTTGGATATGAAAGTTGATTTGGTCTGTTTCCCTTTTTGGCATGCGCCACACAATCTATCTTTGATGAATTTTACCTATGGGAGACCAACAACTAAGTCATGTTTGATCGATTTGTTCAAATGCTCCATATGAATGTGAGCAAATCTTTTGTGCCATAACCAAGAGTCGTTGTTGTTCACCATAAGACACTTAACCTTCAAAGACATGTTATTAAGAGAAATCATGAAAATATTTTTAATTATATTACCTTTTAACATTACCTCATGAGTGACTTCGTTTTCTATCAAACATTCATCTTTAGTGAAGTTGATTCTGAAACCTTCATCATAAAGTTGGCTAATGCTAAGTAGGTTATGCTTTAGGCCTTCTACATAGAGGGCATCTTCTATGGTTGTAAAAGGCGGTGCACCAATGCTGCCTACGCCAAGGATCTTTCCTTTGTTGTTATCACCATAGGTTATGAATCCTTTGGCCTTAAGCGTTAGATGTGAAAATTTGGTAAGGTCACTCGTCATATGCCCTGAACACCCACTATCTAGATACCACTAATATGAAGAGGTCTTCAAGCATACCAACAAAACAAGACTAAGTTTCATTAGGTACCCAAATTGCCTTGGGTCCTTCATAGTTAGTGCCTTTCTTGACCCACACATAATTCCCCTTTGCAACATTGAAGTTTCTTACATAACAGGCATTAGGTGTATGGCCTTTGATACCACAATAAAAACAGGTGGGCTCAAATTTACTTTTGTATCTAGGAGGATAAGACTTTTTATTACTAGATACTTTCTTCTTGGGGTATTGATGAACCACTTTAGGCTTGACCACATTCTCTTTAAGAGTTTGTTCACTAGCTTTAACAAAGATGGTTTTGTTGGAACTTAGTTTAGAAAATTTTGAGTAACCAAGTCCACTTTTATCATTTGAGAATCTTTGTTGACTAAGAACAGCCTCTAGTCCAATCTGTCTTTTTTCATACCTCTCAAGGACTCCTTTTAATTGGACAATTTGAAATGAAAGTGACTCACACTTTGTGCATGCAAAATTCTATTTTTGATTACTAATTAATTTCTGTTTTTCATCTTTGAAATTATTTTCCATTGTCTGAACCTTTTTCTCTAAAATTGAGATTTGGTTCTTTTGTGATGAAATGGTTTTGTACAGAATTTTGCGTTCACCCAGAAGTTCATCAATTGCCCCTTGAGCATCATTATCATAAATTGAAAAATTATTACTAACCTTGTCGTCTTCATCATCAGAATGATGTTAGACAATTAGTGCTAGATTTGCGCTTTGATCACTATCCGATTCTAATGAATAACTTATCTCGTTATCCTCCCATGCTACATATGCTTTATTTTTCTTGAACCCCTTTTTGCTTTTATAGGCATCGTTCTTGGAGAGTTTAGGATAGTTTAGTTTGATGTGTCCTTGTTTTCCACATTCATAGCATTTGACGTCTTGTGTGGATGTTGACGTCTCCTTCTCTCTGTTCTTTGAAAACTTCTTCCTTTTCATATAGTCAGAATTTCCAACATTATTTTTAGAACCAAAATATTTTCCTAACCTTTTTACGAGAAGCATGAAGTTTTCGTCTTCAACTGGATCGTCTGCTTTTTCTACTTCTTTGGAATCAACCTTTAATTCGATGCTTTTAGATTTCTTCTCTTAATTCTCATGTTTTTCCAATCGCCCAAGTTTCGTCTCATATTCTTGGAGTTTTCCAAACAGTGTAGCAGATGTCATTGTGGATAGACTTTTCTTTTCAGAAGTTGTTGTCACCTTGGGCTGCCATTCTCTGGACAAACATCTAAGCACTTTAAGATTTAATTCATCGTTAGTTAATGTCTTACCAAGTGCTCTGAGATGATTTGTCAAGTGCACGAATCTTTTCTGCAAATCAAGAATTGATTCTCCTAGCTACATTCTGAATAACTTGTATTCCTAACTCAACGTGTTTAATCTCGATCTCTTAACTTCAGTGATTCTCTCATGGGTTTCCACTAAATTGTCCCAGATTTCCTTTGTTGATGTACATGTTGAGACGTGAAAGAATTCATCCATGCTTAGTGCACTTTGCAGAAGATTGATTGCCTTTTTTTCATAGAGAACCTTTTTCTTATCATCGTCATCCCATGAAGCTTTGGGCTTTGTTGATCTGACACCGTTAACGACCATTGTAGGAACGAAGGGTCCATTTTGGACAGCATCTCATATTTCATCTCCTTGTGCTTCTAAGTGAGCCTTCATGCGAATTTTCTAGAAATCAAAATATTCACCATAAAACAGTGGAGGTTTGTTGCTACTACCACCATCTTTGAATACACCTATGTTGTTTGCAGAAGCCATACTAGATCGATTAGGAACAGGTTACCTAAACCTACTCTGATACCAATTGAAAGTCTGAGTTGCACCTAAGAGGGGGGCGAATTAGGTTCTTTGAATTTTTTTGGTTTTAGAGACTGATTTATTACTTTCTTGAGATATGATGATGGTATGAAAGCGGTAAAGTGCTTAAAGTAATGAACACCAAGAAATACCTTGGTTCCCTTCACACTCCGAAGGTACTCCAATCCCCTTTCAACACGAAAGAGATTTCACTATAGTTAGGATCAGTGTACAATACTTTCTAACCTATAGGTAGATCAAAGGCTCTTAAACACCTTTAAGATCTAAAACACTAAGTGTAGGAAAGTGTAGGAAGAATAATCCTCTTCAATGCACACACTTGCTTTCAACAATACTGAACAGCAACGGGAAATAATACAATTTTATTTTGTAATGAGTTTGCAACAATGTATACAATGTTTATCAATGTTGTATAATGATCTTCTCTTTCAATGAGAGTTTCCACAGATGTCTAAGACATATTGCTTGATCGGTCAAATAGCAAGTGTACTATCTTATTCGATATAGTAATAAGGGAAAAATCCCAAGTATCGATCTCGAGGACTGCGTAGTAATCAACAATTGTTTTAGTATTCAGAGGAACAAAAATACCTTGGTGTTGTTTGGTAGCAGATTATAGGAACAAGTAAAATAACAATAGTTTAGAGCAAAAATAAGAACGATGCTAGGGAAGTGGATAAATTGCTAGTAAAGACCTTAAAGAATTATTCTGAGATATTCGTTTCCAACCTTAATAAGTCAAATTTCAAAATCAGTTTTCCTTAATACCTTAATGAAAAACCTTTTGATAATTTTCCTACGCACTAATTTCTTAGTTGCACACAAAAATCATCAAGTAATAGTTCTGACATAAAAACACGCTACTACGGGGTATCCCCATTCCTAGGCAATATCAACCGTAGTGTTATTTTTCAAAAGCATTAGGTTGACTTTCCAGACCAAAACCTAATCGTAAATCAAATTCCATTTTCCAATATGAATTCGTATAAAGATCGTTGCAAAATAAATGATATAAGGTGAATGACATAAATCTCATATAATAATTCCAACAAAGGTCAATACATTGCAATTTAGGACCACCCCCTAACAAATGGGGGTTTAGCCACTCATGTTCTTAATCAAAACAAATGCACTTAAAGATAAAAAGGAAAAAGTCATTACAATAAGAAATGGTTTCCTTGGATCATCAATTGCTTCTGCTCTTGATCGATCCTTGTTTGTCCGAAAAATCCTTCTTCAGTGTAACAATTTGATCCCCCAATTCCAAAGTAGTTGTGTCTTTGCCAAAAAGCGGCTAATATATCCAAATTCAAATTACATCACAAAATGTCTAAAATGCCTTTTGAAACAGCTCAGCTAGCATTAAAACATGAAAAACAACAAATTCACTATCAGTGGCCCTAACACGGGCCGTGTTGTGTGACACGGGCACCCGTGTTGCATTTCTATCCTCCATTTTCCTCTTCTAATCTTGGCCGTGTCATACTTCCATGCCTCTCTTGACACAGGTCGTGTCATGCGACACGGGCACCCGTGTCAAACCTCTGATTTTCACTTTTTCGGCTTTTCTTTATCCCCGAAACGGTCCGGAATTTTGTTACCACTTCCTGCTCAAAACACACTAAAAACAAACAAATCAAACACACCAGCGGCATAAAATGATATAACCTTAAAATAAGACTTTCTCAAAGACAACTGAAAATAACTATGAAAACATAAACAAAAGACGCGAAAACGAATGAAAATATTGCAGAACCAACGACACACACAGTTTGAAAAACATAACTAAAACCCACTGATCAAACTCCCCCAAACTTGAACTTTTGCTTGACCTTAAGCAAAAAGCTCGCCAAACAAATTTTTATTTTTCACACCAATGAACCGTTACAAGAACTGTGAGCTACGGTGCTGATACTCATACGTGAGTTTCTCGTTCCAAGCCACGTGAGGAATAATCTCGGCACTAATCCGTCAAAATAGGTATCACGCAAACACGGACCTCAATCTCCCTATCGATAACCTCTCCGACTATGCTTTGGACTTAAGTCTTGTTTTCGATTTTTCGCCCTTTTCATTCAGACAATCACTTAACGGCTTTTATGATTTTTCCTTGCATGCACAAGATTGATCAAAAAAATTTTTTTTGGCACTATTATATATATTATTTATATTTAGTGATTCAGGTTCGACCCCCGTTGGGCTGAATAACCGGGTGAGGGTTACCCAACTTAGAAGGATAGGTCGTGCCTTTATTTTCACTCTTTTTTTTATATGCCCTTTCTTCATATTTTTTTTAGATCAACCTCGCACACACGATTCTTATAGATTAAAACCGATTGTCTAGATAAACTACTAGGGGAGTACTTCTCAGATCAAAGTACTATGGTACAAATCTACAGGTCGGACTCGTTCCTTATTCGGGAAATTCAGGGTTTTCGCGTTTTACCTACCTCTCCAGAATATTCCAATTTCCTCCTCACGGTTCTTTTTACCGAGCACTCTATATACTTTCTCAACACCTTACTTGCATAACGGTTTAAACACACATCTCTCAGAAATAATTTTTATCAGCTCGAATTCGGGGGGTTTTCACTATGGGACATCAATAATGCTTTCAAACTGACAACAACACACGACAAAACAAAATAAAATAAATGACATAATAATAAAGAAAAGAAAAAACACAAAAATAAATACCCCCACACTTGAACTCAACAGTGTCCCCACTGTTGGCGCACAAGTAGAGGAGGTGACTCACAGAGCTCATCGGTGAGGAGGTTGGTCTCGCAGCATCATCTGCCGCATCCATTCGTGCATTTCTCCTATCAACCTTCCTTGGCGGATCTGCTCGTTGCCTTGCCACGTTTGTTCTTCCCCTTGCCTCGTCTGCTCGCTCCGGAGGTAACGTACCTCATTCTCTATCCAATCCCACTCTTTGTGTGACAAGCTCCAAGAGCCGGAGCCGGACTCCTGATGGGGAGAGACTCGAGTAGTCGGTATAGGGGCTTCTTCTGTCATATCTTCTTCCTCATCAAAAAAATTTACACCTGTACCATCATTGAATTGGTCGTCGTCGTCCTGCATCATGTTCTCATACAACCAATTATTCACATTTTGAATGCTAATAAAGTCAGGAGCAGGTAAGGCTAGGAGGTGACTATTGCGGCTTACCAACGAGTAATAATTATCGAAGACTTGTATCATACCTTGGACGGTGAGGGTGGCTAAGTCTATATTAGTCTTACCTACGACCGTACGTTCCTCTATCAGTAGTGTACCGTACCCAAAGCGGTCTGTGATCTGAGTTATCATCCCGACAACACTTATCTCGCCTGAGGCTGCTTTTGCAACTCGCTTCAGATGGTCAGCTGCAAAGGCAGCTACATTTATGAGCTCCTGGTTAGCCATGCCATACAGAAAATATAGCTCCTTCTGAGTCGCCACGCCCGTACTGTCACCCCTGCCTAAAAGTGTGTATGCCAGCCCTTTTTGCGCATAC
Organism: Lathyrus sativus; assembly: GCA_963859935.3. Taxonomy (NCBI): domain Eukaryota; kingdom Viridiplantae; phylum Streptophyta; class Magnoliopsida; order Fabales; family Fabaceae; genus Lathyrus; species Lathyrus sativus. The sequence goes on along the minus strand of OZ012741.1, from coordinate 421,679,158 downwards.
CTAAAACACGGGTTATGAATGCAAGAGGCATTTACCGCCTTCGCGACATAATCGGCTTTACCTGTAATGGCCTTCCAAAAATCACCTACACTGAAATTACTGGGAGGTGCTCCGGGTCCAAAACTAGGGAGCTTCAGAATATCTCCCAATTCCGCTACCGTCAGACTGTGATCAGTATCGAACAGATGAAATTTCAACGTACCATAGTATTCCTCCTAAGTACCTGTCCACCGATGCTGAAGCTGAAATTCTAAAGTACTCAGAAATTCAAAATTTATGCGCTCATAGGTCGGCCCTTCGAATTGCATAAACTCAAGCATACCAAGAATGTGAAACATTTTGTTTACTTCCATCCTCAACCCTAAGTTATCTAGGGTATTATTACATATATACCTGGTTGGGATGAGCTTACGCTTTACCAACGATAAGTACTTCTTTTGGTGGGCCAGTTCCTCGAATAAGATGTTATGAGGATTCGCCATACGGTGTGGTCTCTTTTTAGGACGAGAAGTTTCAGCCACAGCTTTACCGACATCTCTACGAGGAGGCATGATTTATCCTACAAAAACAAACACTGAAAATTCGAAATGACAGTTAGGAAAATTCGTCACCGTAGGCGTGACCACAGTGATGAGAGGAATGTTTTTCGTGAAGGGGGAGATGCTTTTGATGAGTGGGTGTTGGTGAAATTGGAGCTTTTGTGGATAGGAGGCTATGGAGTTTTAGGTTTTGTTAAGGAGTAAGAGGATAGAAGATGAAGGAGATAAGGTAAATGCGATAAATGAGAGGGTGAAAAGAATATAAGTGAGATGGGGCCCACACAGGAAAATGATTTTTGACAGCCGCGCTTGCAACACGGGCACCTGTGTTGCTCCTCCTGTAGCTTAATTAATTATCCCTTTTTTTTCAAGACCTAGCATTTGTGACACGGGTTGTGTCCCACAACACGGGCACCCGTGTCACACCACTGATTTGCCCCCAAAAATCATTTGCTTTTCCTTCTCCTGACACGGCCCGTGTTGTACAACACGACCACCCGTGTCAGGCTTCTGATATTCCAATTTTTTTCACTTTTTGCCCGGTTTCCGACATCCTCCTTTCACTGATGAACTATAAGCCAATACAACCTATAAAGAAAAGAAAAAGAATGAAAACATTAGTATAAAATGTGTGGGTTGCCTCCCACGAAGCGCTTTGTTTTACGTCGCATGGCTCGACGGTCCTTCATCCTATCCTGTGAGATGAACGACTTCACTTCTATCCCTCTGCTGACCATCGTGGTAGGGTTTCAATCTCTGACCATTCACTTTAAAAGTGTCCCCGTTTGCCTGGTTTTTCAGTTCTATTGCTCCGTGAGGAAACACCTTGTGTACAATAAACGGTCCCGACCATTTCGATTTAAGCTTTCCAAGAAAAAGTTTCAACCTGGAGTTGTATAAGAGCACTAACTGTCCTTCCCAAAAAATTTTCTTTTGGATTCTTCGATCATGCCATTTTTTTGTTTGATCTTTGTAAATCTTAGCGTTGCACCCTAATTTTTGACCTTAAGATCCCACCTCCTTGCTATTGAAACCACTATTTTTCAAGTAATACCCCAAATTTGTCCTACCTTTACATGATTTCTAGTGCCACTTTATTTCGAATGAATAAAATAGCACAATTGGCAAGAGGGCATGTGTAAGGAGTTGTGAGTGTGAGAGGTTGAGAGTTCGAATCTCACCTTTGTCACTTTTTGTTTTTTATTATTTTTACTCTAATTTTTTCTATTCATTAAAAAATAACAAAAATAATTTTTTATTTTTTTTTTATTTTTTAATTATTATTTTCGTATTTTAATTAAATCATTTTTTAAAATATTATTTTTTCACTTTTTTTCTAAATTATTCATAAAAATATCCAAAAGGTCATAAAAATAAAATATTAGAAAATATGTTGTTCTTTTTAAATGTTTAGTATAAATAAATAGAATTTTAAGTTTATTTTAAACTATTTAAATTTTATTTAATTTTAACTAATTATTTGATTTGGGCTTTAAAATGGGCTTTAGGGATATTATTGACAATTGATAGTTAACCCTAATTTGACCCCCTATATATATTATGTTGTATTGTTGAAAAGGAGACCGAAAAAAACCTAAGAGGAGTGCCATTTACAGTTATTTCTCCTTCTTCATCTATTATTGATATAGTTTGATTTCTTCTTCTTATTTCTCCTTCTTCATCTATTACCGGAATATATATATATATATATATATATATATATATATATATATATATATATATATATATATATATATATATATATATATATATATATATATATATATATATATATATATATATATATATATATATATATACATATATATATATATATATATATATATATATATATATATATATATATATATATATATATATATATATATATATATATAAGATTATTTTTTGATCAAATTATGTCGATACGATGTTTGCACATTTGTGTGCATGACGCGTGACATTTGTGTTAGTTCGATCCGGTTGCGATGATCGCATTTTTTGCGTGAGCAATACTATTTTTTGCTTAAAATTTCTTTTTCTTTGCGATAAATTTTGTTTCGTCCGATTTAGATCTGGTTGCGATGAGCGCATTTCTGCGTTAGCAACATTTTTGGGTTATTTGGCACATTTAAAATTCCTTTTGCTTTATTATTATTATTATTATTATTATTATTATTATTATTATTATTATTAGTAGTAGTAGTAGTAGTAGTAGTATTATTATTATTTATTATTATTATTATTATCATTATTATTATTATTATTATTATTATTATTATTAGTATTATTACTATTATTATTATTGTTGTTATTATTAATTATTATTATTATTTCGATAAATTTAGATCCGTACGACTTGGATCCGGTTGCGATGATCACATTTTTTTTGCGTTAGCAACATTATTATTTTAAAATGTTTTAAAAGTTATTTTGCTTTACGTTTTTTATAAATTCAGATCTGCACAATTTTGATCTCTATTGCGATGATCACGTTGAGTGTAGCAAATTAGTAGTAAATTTTATTGGTTTATGTGCGGATCTATTGTTGTGTTTCAATCTTATACGCGTCTGATGGTTTAGCAAAGCAATAATCCATTTTTTTTGCGCTTACCTATTCGCGTTTTGATTCACAAATTATGATTTTATCTAATTTTTTCATCTTGGTTTCTTAATCTGACTTGCGATGACCGCTAATGCGGTAGCAATTTGCTATTTTAATTCGTATTATTTTTTAATAATTTAACATCGCTATCGTTATTATTAAATCTAATTTCTTGTAATAGTCTTTGCACGTCTTCGTATACGCGACTTGGAATTGCATACTTGCGTCATGATTTTAATCCGTGCACTTTTCGTTTCAACTTATTTTGAGTTATTTGATGTATGATGTTAATATTGTGTATATATTTTATTCTTGTTCATACTTAAATTGTTTTAAAACTAATTCTTGATTTAATCAAGCCATTTTCATACCTTGCAAGTCGATCATTCATGATCGCCATCGACCATAATCGTTAAGGTATTTCATTACATAATAATATTAGCATAATCTCCCCCTTGATCTTAATCTTTAGGATCATAGAATTAGGTTAGTCTTTCTCTTAAAACTAGAATTTCTTTTCTTAAAAAAAATCCATAAAAAATATACTTAGTTTAATTTAATTTATTTTAGCTTTTTAGAACTTAAGTTATTGTTTTTCTAACTAATTGCTTTTCTTAATAAATAAATAAACTCTTTTAATTTGCAAATTAATTTCTAAGCACATTTTCAACTTAGCCATAGAATTCTCAAAATATTTAACTTCAACTTCTATTCAACTACTACTCATCCTTACCATACGGTATTTGCATATTTCATCACTTATCAACATTTTCAATTATTCATCCATTTTACCGATATTCCCCTCCAAAGGAAAGGTTCACATGTTTGACCCCCGTGTCAATGCCTTTACCCTCACCCTAGCCTTAGGATTCGAGTCCCCGTACTCACCTTTTAGGCATCCCTCCGTGGATATTCTCCGTTTATCCTAGCCTTAGGATTTGAGTCCCCGTACTCACCTTTTAGGAGTCCCGTCGTGGACATACCTTCATCCTTTTCAATTTAACTTTTAACGTAGATAAGAGTCTTCGCACTCCAAGTAAGCGTTTCCATATGAACGCTTATTTCCCTTTGGAACTTTGACTCACAGTCAATAATTCCTCAAACCCTTTAGGGGAACTACAGAGACTCTGATTCCATTCCCGTCAGGATATGTAAGCACAAGATGTGACGTCTTGGCAAGTATACTTAGGACTAACCCCTTAGGTCTTTTCTCTTTATCTCTAACCCTTAGCATTACCCTTAAGCAGATAACTTTAGCAATAAGCAAATTAAAACAAGAGGTTCCTGTAGAGTACTACAGAAACATAGGATGCTAATACCTTCCCTAAGTTTAACCAACCCCCGAACCTTAGATCTCTCCCCGCGTTGTGTTTACAATGTAAAATAGGTTTTCCTTCCTTTAACCTTTCCTTTGGATAAATCAAAGACGGTTGCAAATTAATAAGATTCAAACTAATCAATAGTTTGGTATCCAAATTTCACCGCGACACTTGGCATTCTCATACGCCCGATTCAGGAATTCCTCTAACTCATGGAGTTGGAGGATTCTAGATTCTCCTGCTTTGGTGAGGTCTAAATTGAGAAGTTTTGATGCCCATAATGCCTTATGTTCCAACTCTAGGGGCAGATGGCACGCTTTACCATAAACTAGTTGGTAAGGGGACATACCGATGGGTGTTTTGTAAGCAGTACGGTACGCCCAAAGAGCGTCATTCAGCTTAACTGCCCAATCCTTATGGGAGGCACGCACTGTCTTCTCTAGGATTTGTTTGAGTTGTCGATTCGACACCTCTACTTGCCCATTGGTTTGAGGATGGTAAGGGATAGCTATTTTATGCTTCACATTATACTTAAGGAGTAGCCTTTCCATGAGATGATTCAGGAAGTGAGTTCCCTCATCTCTTATAAGAGCCCTCGGTACTCCAAACCGAGAAAATATGTTCTCCTTCAAGAACCTGACCACTACCTTCACATCATTCGTTGGTAGCGCCACTGCTTCTACCCACTTCGAAACATAGTCAACCGCCACCAGGATATAGTTGTTTCCAAAGGATAGTGGAAATGGCCCCATAAAGTCAATCCCCCAAACATCAAACAATTCTACTTCCAACATGAAATTTTGCGACATCTGGTTCCTTTTGGAGATGTTTCTAGTCCATTGACATTTGTCGCATTCCTTTACTACATCCTGGGCATCCTTGAACAAGGACGACCAATATAACTCTGATTGGAGAACTTTGGCTGCGGTGCGATCACCACTGAAATGCCCTCCATAATCCGAGTTATGACATGCTTCAAGCACATTCCTCTACTCATCTTCAGGAACACATCTTCTGACTAATCCATCCACCCCTCTTTTGTAGAGGAACAGATCATCCCATAGGTAAAACCTGTAGTCATGAACAAACTTTTTTCTCTTGTTAGAATCAAAGTCGTCAGGTATGATACCCCCGACCAAATAAATTGCGTAATCTGCAAACCACGGCACCCCATTAATAGCTAGGATGTGTTCATCAACAAACTCATCCTTTATAGGGCGCCTGTCCTTGTTATCTTCAATCGGTGATAATCACGAGAGGTGATCAGCTACGGTGTTTTCACACCCTCTCTTATCCCAAATCTCCACATCGAATTCCTGGAGGAGTAAGATCCATCTCATGAGCCTGGGCTTTGATTCCTACTTAGCAAAAAGATATTTTAAAGCAGCATGGTCAGTATACACAATCACTTTGGAACCCAACAGATATTGCCTAAATTTATCAAAGGCGTACACCACAGCTAACAACTCCTTCTCGGTAGTTGCATAATTCATCTGTGCAGGGTTCAAAACGTGACTAGCATAGTAAATAACATGTAATAACTTTTCTTTCCTCTGTCCCAACACAACCCCCACAATGATGTCGTTGGCATCACACATGATCTCAAACGGTAGAGACCAATCGGGAGAAATTACAATCGGTGCTGGAACTAATTTGTTTTTCAGTTTTTCAAACGCATCAGCGCACTCCTTATTGAACACAAACGCTTTGTCCTTGACCAACAAGGACGTCAATGGTTTAGCTATCTTGGAGAAGTCTCTTATGAACCTACGGTAGAAATCCGCGTGGCCTAGGAAACTTCAAATACCTTTCTCGTTGTTGCACCCTAAAATTTGACCAACCGGTTCTCCTATCTGACTCGTGGTTTAAATTCATATTCGCAAATCAGACGCATGATATTTGTGCACAGACAGAGGATATCAGAGTTACGGCATGGGTTTCACTTACTAACTATGGCAGATCCAGTCTAGATCATCAGGGTTTTGTTCTCGGGAAATTGTTCGCTCCTCGGTGATTTTTGGCTTACATAGTGATTTTGGGATATTCTGATACCCGGGGTTCTCTGTTCGATTCGATCTGGTCTCGTGCGCTCTTTTATGGTGGTCATTTGCATTTGTCTGCATTTTTCAGGGTTTTAATAGACTTTTGTGGATTTTAAATAGGCATTTTAATCATTTTTAGGATTTAAATAGATTTTTTAGAATTTTAAATAGTTTAAATCTCTTTTTAGAATTTTATATAGATTTTTAAAATAGGTTTAATAGTTTTTTAATCATTTTTAGAATATGATAGATTTTTAAATAGTTTTAATTGTTTTAGATAATATAGAAAATATTATAGATTTTTCTTTTATGTTAATAGGGATTTTAATGGGTTTTTAAAATAGAAATAAATAGGGTATGTTTTAATATAGTTTTTCTTTTAAATAGATATTATAAATAATAGTGTAGAATTTTAATAGGCATTTTATAGAATAGGAGTTAAATAGAACTTTAATAGAGGTAATTAGATTTTTAATCATTTTTTTAGATTTAATTAGGGTAATTAGGTGTTAATTCTGTTTTTAGGTTTAATCAGATTAATTAGGATTTTAATCATGTTTAGGTCAATTAGGATAGTTAATTTGCATTTAGTTCAATTAGGATTAGTCATTAGTTAATTAGGTCTTAATTGGTTAATTAGGCTTAATCAGGTTTAGTTTTATTTCAGTTTTTAGTTTTGTTCATTAATTTTTCGTTGGGCCCAGAAGGGCATTTTTGAAGGCCCAATTCATCAATCTTTTTTCTGTTTTTTTTAGTCCAGAATTCTGCAAGTGACACTTGTCACTATAAAGGTGATGCCACACGTTGCACCAGGGAGGACCCACCACACCAACTTAGAACTCCCAGCCTCTTGCCACGTCTCCACTCCATCTCTCCCTTCTGCTGCCACGCGTCCCACTCACATCCTCACGCCTGCCACTTGTCCTCCCCACAGGCCGTCGCCGGAGCCTCACCGGAACCTCGTCGCCGGCCATGCATCCTCCCTGAACCACCACACCGCCGGCCACCCTAACGCCTTCCGGCCACCGCAACAACTCGCCGGAGCTAGTTTTCCACCCAGAAATTCCCAGAAACATTCCCTTCTTCATCTTCCTCCTCCGTCCACATTCATCACTACCTCACCGGAAAACCTAAACACCGCCGGGAACTTCATACAATTTTCCAGATTATCAAATCTCCCTCGCGTCTCAAGAACAACTTTTCCAGAACATCATCAAACATTCATCGTTCATCTGGAATTTCCAGAAACCTCCATCAACCAACGAACACGATCCGTCAACAACCTTCGAAGAAGATCCTCGTGGTTCGTCCTCCCTCATCAAGATATTCAAAGATCTTTTGAAGATCTTCCTCAGAATATCCAAGCAACTCAAAGGACCTTCAAGATCTATCAGCTTCGGAATCATCGTCTTCATCAGTCCTTGAAGTTTTCTTCCCAGATCTTCATAGAACTCATTGAGTTCTTCACTGTTTGCCCAGAAATCTTCGAGCGAGCATCAACGTTCCCTTCAAGAACTCCACGAGCTTGATTCCTCTCCAGGTATGCATTCTCTAAGCATGACGCTAGTTCTTCTTCTTAATCGAGTGAGTTTTGGTGTTATTGTTTCGTTGAGATTCGGGTTTCGTAGCAATTGTTTGATTGTTCTGTGGAGTGATCTGAGGGAAAGTTGGTTGAGGTTTCTTGAGAATAGGTTTCAGAGAAGAGAGATTTGGGGAAAACGAAGGAGACGGCTAGGGTTAGGTTGGGGATGAACAGTGTTTAGGGTTGGGGGAAGGGTATTCAGGTTTTGTTGTTAGTAGTTGGACTAGGGTTCAGACTGGGTTTAGGCCCAATCTCGTTTGCTGAGGCATACCCCCCTGGTTTACTCGTTCCCCCCCCCCCCCATGCGTGTGAGAGGCAGAATGAATGTGGACTGGGCCTTATGCCCACTGCTATTCGCACCCCCCTGGTGCATAAGCCCAATGAAAATAACCAAAATTCCTGCTTACTGCACCCCCCACGCCTTTTCCTTTTTCCTTCCTGTTCTCAATTGGATTCTGACAATATTGGGCCCTGCGCCCATTTACTCTTCGCACCCCTAGGTTAGAGCCCATCCAGAGTCTCAACTTGCAAACATGCTGTTTGAACCCCCTCCCATTTTATTCCAAATTTTGTGTTTTTAATTTCTTTTTAGTATTTTCTTGCATATTGTATAATTCATAAAAAATTGAAAACAATTGATTTTTCATTTCTTGTTTTTTCTACCACCTCATACAAATGTCTAGAAAATTAGGTAAAAATAAAAATGCCATTTTATTTTTGTTTGCTATTTTTAGCATATTTTCCATTTAAATGCTTTTTTTAATATCTTTTAGTGCATGCATATCATTAGAAAATTCATAAAAAATAGTGGGTTTAATCAAATAATTCCATTCTTTTTTCTGTAGACTCGTAATTCAATGTAGAGTTTTATAGTACAAAAACATTAGCTTAATCATGCATTTTCATTTTAATTGCATTTTTGCATTGTTATTGATATTGAATAATTGGTTTGTGGATATGTCTGCTTTGTTGCTTTTGGTTCTTTCATCTGGTAATGAATTTTGCTCTGATTTTTTAGTATGTTGTCATAGAGCCATATAGGTTTCCCATAGATTTTTGATAGATTTTTGTAGGATGTTCTGATATGTTTTAGTCTGAGCTTGAGGATAGGAGAAGTCTGGATGACTTCTGACTTTGAAGTTCTACTGTGGTTGAACTTCAGAGATAGTTTCTTGTGGTTTGATGGCCTGTGGGTTCTTCTCAAAGATGGAAGCTGGTTGAAGTCCTGTTGGAGCTTGCAAGGATGCAGTGGATTGAGGCCTAGTCTAGGAGCTTGTTCCCTGTCTGTGAGGTTTGAGATCCTGAAGTTTGAAGGAAATTCACGGTATTTTCCTGAGGAAGGCACTATGAATGACTTTCATTCTTTCTTCTCACCTCTTTCTTAAGTATCCAATGATGTTGGAGCCAACTTATGAGTTTAATTTCTCCTGAGGAGGAATGTAAACTGATCACAGTTGTTGAGCCACATAGGATACGATTCCTAAGTGGAAGCCTCCTAGTACTTTCCTGAGGAAGGAACTATGGGTCTTCTCACTTAGTTCCTCTAGTTCATCTAGGATTCCTTAAGTATCCAATGATGTCGGAGCCAACTTGTGAGTTTAATTTCTCCTGAGGAGGAATGTAAACTGATCACAGTTGTTGAGCCACATGGGATACGATTCCTAAGTGGAAGCCTCCTAGTACTTTCCTGAGGAAGGTCCTATGGGTCTGTTCACTTAGTTCCCCTAGTTTTGATAGGATTTATCAAGTATCCAATGATGTCGGAGCCTTCATGTGAGTTTAATTTCTCCTGAGGAGGAATGTAAACTGATCACAGTTGTCGAGCCGCATATGATATGACTCCTGAGTGGTAACCTCCTGGTACTTTCCCGAGGAAGGCACTATGAGTTTGTCTGCTTAGCTCCCTTTCTTTGGTAAGTTTGTTCTGAAGCTTGGAGACTGGGATTGTTTCCTCTTGCTTAGGGTTTTGATTAGAGGTTTTGCTTAGATATTTGCTTAAGGGTTTGCATAGAGTTTTGTTCAGGGATAGATCAGAAGCTTGTTTTAGGTTTTGTTTAGGGGCCCTGCTCAGGGTTAGTTTCTTGTTTTGTAGATAGGAATTTGTCAGGCTGGTTTGCCTTCTCTTTATGTTGTTTGACTTGTGTGGTGTTGTGTTGCATTAGACTTAAGAATTCATCTAGATAGTTCTGAGGTAGGTGCATCTTAGAAGTAGACTTTGTGTGCATGAGAAGTCGAGGTGGTCCTCCTTCTGCTTGTTTGTTATTGAGTGGCTTTGCTTGTTGGTATTTGGTAGAGCTGAGCTCCCTTACCTCTGTGGTTTGCGGCCTGTGCGCCTTGATTGTTTAGTTGTTGCATTCATGCATATTTTCAGTTTTTCTTTACTTTGTAGTTGATTCCCGTTTGCTGTGTAGTCCTGTTGCCATGATCCCTTAGGAGCTCTGACTTCTTCGCTGTGGAGTCGTTATGATAGACATTAGGATGGTCAACCAGGCATGATATCAATAGGTAGATTTCCCTTTTTTCAGCTATAGTTTTAGGGTGCCTTTTCCCTTTCCTTTCAGTAGTAGCTTTTGAGTAGCTTGTGTCGTAGTTAGCTGAACTACAGCTGCTCTGATTCCTCGTACCAGACGAGAATATGTAGGCATAGGATGCGATATCCTAGTGAGCACACTAACAACTAATCTTTGTTCTCTTGAGGCTGTGCGATCGAGACTTTCCCGCTGACGACTGATTGTTACCCTTTTCTCTTGCCCGAGTGCATTCGAGACCAGATCGTAGTTGTAGGTTCCCGAATCTTTGAGACCAGTTTATTTTCTCACTGCTGTGTGAGAACCCCAGGTTAGCCGTAGTTAGTCGAACTACGTTTGCTCTGATCTTCCATGCTGAGTGGAAGTACGTAGGCACAGGACGCGATGTCCTGGCGAGCAACCTTTCCCCCGTTTAGATGTAGGTAGTCGAACTACGTTGACTCTGACTTTCCCATTGCACGAGGGAGTACGTAGGCCCAGAACACCGTATGTTCTGTCGAGTCCTGTCCTTTTGTTTTCTTTTCAGACCGACCATTAGCGTAGATAGATACACACCCTTTTCCTTATAAACAGCAAGCGTGGATCCCGTCGAGTACGACGGACGTGAGGGGTGCTAATACCTTCCCCTTGCGTAACCGACTCCCGAATCCAGGTTTTGGTTGCGATGACCATACCTTTTCCCGTCTTTGCGAGGTTTACTTCGAGCGTTTCCTTTCCCGCTCTGAGGGATAAATAACGCACGGTGGCGACTCTCCTGTCAAGCCGGCGCCGATTTTCGTAGTAGCGACAGCTGGCGACTCTGCTGGGGATCTATAGCATCTAGGGACTTTTCCCATCCCTTATGCTGGGACCGTCTCCCATCCCCTACGCGAGTCAATCCTAGCGCTTGGGTGTTTATTTGTTGGGTGTTGTGCATATTGTGTTTTACTTTTCCGCACTTTACTTTTCCGTACCTTCACCTTTCCGCATTTATTCTCCAGCATTATATTATTGTGATTATTGCTGTGGGCAAGGGAGGTTACTGTGAGTGAGAAGCCGGACCTGGGCTTGAGTATGCACCTAGATATAGTTGTGGAGAGTAGTAGACGAACCTGTCTGCTGAGCAGGCATAGTTCCCTACGAAATCTACGCTCAGACGAGATTCTCGCAGAGGTGCTCCTTTCCGGTCCTGAGGATCTGAGGGGAGTCCAGACGTGAGGACTGTCAACTCTGGGGACCGATCATTCGGAAGTCAGCTAAGTGAGGCCTCTTCATGACTTGATGATGCCACTCCTTCTGGGAATCGTATCATCATTCATGAAAGTCTGTGACGCTGATGACCGCATAGGATGTCGTACCTTTGTCCGTGGATTAGGTTCATCATACCTGTGAGGGGGATTGGGTTATTGCAGGAAAACTGGCCTTCAGAAACCATGATTCAGTAGTTATCAGATGGTGTTCTTGATTCATCTCCAGGTGTGTTGTCTGGATCAGATGGGTTTCTTATCTGAGGTTGATACTATTATCAGATGGTTTTCTCGTCAGATACAGAGGTTCAGATGGTTTTCTTACCAGGGGATTGATATTTTGAGTATCAGATGATAGTTAGTGTCATGAGGTTCTGGTGACCGTGGTGGTTTTCTGTTCTTGATCACAGAGATGTTCCTCTTCAGGCTACAGCATAGCCCCTGTGTTCACAGATTGCATTATTTATCATATTGCATCATTACATTACCATTTTGCATCCAACTAACGTGTGTGTATTGCAGGTACATATTTTCCCTCCCAGTTCTGGTGTTTGTTTCCTAGCAAGACATGGAAGCCACGAAGAGAGTGTTACCCTACAAGTTTCCGTCTCCAGATATCAGTCTGTTGTTAGAGTTGATTACAATTGCTAAGAAGAGGGTAATGGGTGACTTCAGAAAGAGATATGGGAGGATTCTGACCTACGTTTATCGGCCATCGGCCTACGAGATCAGCGGCATTTATACCCTGTTACAGTTTTATGATGCGGAGCTCAGGTGTTTTGTATTTCCCGACTTTGTTTTGGCCCCTACCCTGGAAGAGTATTCTGCACTCTTGGATATACTGATCTGCGAGCAGATGCCTTTCTATCGTACGGACGCTGAGCCTAATCTGGCTGAGCTTTCTGCCATCTTGTACTTAAGAGAGTCTGAGCTGTCAGGGAAGATGATCAGAAGAGGAGATGTATGGGGATTTCCGTTGGATGTCTTGGTGGAGAAGGCTCGGGAGTATGCCCAGAAGGGTGGCTGGGGTGTTTTTGACGTCATCCTTGCTGTATGTGTTTATGGCATTGTGTTGTTCCCGAACATTCCTGATTTTGTTGACTCAGATGCTTTCTATATTTTGGCTGCGAAGAACCCAGTTCCTACCTTGCTGGGAGATATCCACCATTCAACTCACTATCAAAATGAGAAGCGGCGAGGAAGGAATGTGTCTTGTTGTGTACCTCTCCTGTGCAGATGGTTCACCAGCCATATGCCTAAGTCAGGCCCTTTTGTCACCTCTATTGATTCTCTAGGATGGTCCGAGCGCTTGATGGGGTTGACGGCTGAGAATGTGGTATGGGTTAACGAAGAGGTATTCGGAGTTGAGATCATACTCCGAAGCGAAGGATTCCCGAATGTTCCTTTAGTAGGAAGGAAGGGGTGTGTCAACTACAATCCTTCCTTATTGATCAGACAATTTGGGTATGTACCTCAGGGAGCGCCGAAGCTCGAGGAGATACAGGAATCTCTGTATCTCACCGGGGCAATAGGGAAAGAGATACTGACCAAACTTGAGAAAGCCTGGAAGAACCTGCACAAGAGAGGGAAGCCTTCAGGTAGCAGAGGGGATATTCGAGTTCCTGGCGCGTATGTGGAATGGATTCGTGAGCGAGCTGCGAAATTCCTTATGCCTTATCCAGCGGTTCAGCCATTGCATCCTTCTCCGATGGAGGAGCCTACCACTGTGGACATACAGGTATACAAGCAGCTGATGGCGGAGAAAGAAGAGCTAGCAAAGGCTAAAGAGGCTTTAGAGAAAGAAAATGCCCAGCTTCGTCATGAAAAGATTGAAACAGGATATTTTTCCAAGCAACAGGCTGAAACTCTGAAACATCTGAAGACTACGTTATTGGAATTGACTGAAACCAAGAAGCGTCTGGAGTTAGATGTAGACTCAGTTAGCAGTGTATTGGCTACTAAGAAGCAAGAGCTGGAAAGGGCCTACACGAAGCTAGCTAAGTTCAGAGAGCACTGGGATCTCACTATGGCCAAACGCAAAGAACGGGAAGAAGAGCTAAAGACACAGGTTGCTCAGTTAGAAGAACAGGTCAAAGTGAAGACTGAAGAGCTTGAAGAAGAAGCATGTCGCCGATACAAAGCCGAGCGCAAACAGATTGATGCCATGAAGAATTTGGAAGATTTTCAGCATAGAGCAGACGCCAAGAGACCCAAACCTGGGGATGGTGCCAATGATAAGGCTTGGGAAGACTTTGTCAGAGACATCCAGGGAACGGTCAGAAAAAGGGATCAGCTGATAGAAGGCTTGATTTATCGACCGGATCACGCAGAGACAAAGAAGCTGGTTGAGGATTTCCGCAACCGTACCCGCCCTTGATTTCTCTCCTGTATTTTGTATGTTGAGATCACCACCAGGCATGTTGGCTGGGATCCTCCTTTATCATATCAGTCGTATGGAGCATATTTATGTAACCTCTTGACAAGACTGTTATTCTAATAAATATATGAGGGTTTTTTCTAAATATTGTCTTTATGGTTTATCCCGTCTTGCTACCACTGACACTGGAATTGGAGGGGAAATATCTCCAATGCACACATACACGTTAGCATTTTTGTATTTCTGTTTGCATAAATCATATTGCATAGCATCACTTCAGCAGGCCAGAGCACTTATCCAGCCTTTGTTTTCACCAGAGGGTGATTCTCGGGGGATTGTTTGAGGCAAGAGTGGAATGCTGAAGACAACCAAGGGGCTGAAGCAGATTTGAACAGAATCGAGCAGTATAGTCAGTTACAGGTAATTGGTAGCTATGGCTGAAGGCAATTTCTAGGCTCCTAACACTTTGACAAGGTTTACTATGGTGTCCCACCCTCGGTATGATTCTATGGAAGACTTCCCGAACAATCTTGCTGCAGACCAAGTTGTACAGCCTACGGATGAGAACCGAGATCGGCATGAGCGGTTTGCTGCCCGAAATGAACGTCATCCTCCTGCTAACAATCAAGGTGTTGCTTTCCCTGTGATGAATTACCGAAGAGATATTCCAATGGCCGGGATGGTAGATCCAAGAGCTCTTGAAAATGGTAGAAGACTCCGAGCGTTGGAAGAAGGAATAAAGGCCTTGAAAGTGAAAGATGCTGTTAACCTGGATGCTGTAGACATGTGTTTGGTTCCTGATCTGGTGCTGCCTTACAAGTTCAAAGTGCCGAAGTTCGAAAAGTACACGGGAGATAGCTGTCCGAAGCTGCATTTGATGATGTTTTGTCGAAGGATGACTTCGTTTGTGCGAAATGACAAATTGATGATCCATTGCTTTCAGTATAGCCTGACTGGGGCATCTTTGAGATGGTATGTGCAATTAAGGAGTAATCAGATTCGATCATGGGCGGATTTAGCCAGAGCTTTCATGAAGCAGTACGATTACAACCTGGATTTGACTCCTAGTCTCGTACATCTGCAAGAATTATCTCAGGCGGAGAATGAATCATTTAGAGTGTATTTGCGAAGATGGAAAGAATTGGCTGCTAGTGTTCAACCACCGCTTCCGGAAAGAGAAATGGTTGACGTCTTCTTGGGTACGCTGAAAGGCCATTATTTTGACAAATTGTTCAGTTGTACCAACTTTGTGGGCTTTATGAGAATGGGAGAGCTTGTTGAGAGAGGACTCAAGAGTGGAAAGTTTCGAGATGTTCCTCATTTCCCAGTTGATAAGAATGAATCAGTCGCTAGTTCTCAAGAGGAGTGGGAAGAAAGAAATGACGTCATATCAGAATCCCTAGCATCTCAGGATCGGTTTTCAGACACTTCAAGTCAACGATCATCCTATCGTCGATCGCGTCAGCACGCCCCACGAAGACCAAGGAAACCTGAAAGGCAGTTTACTCGGCTACCGGTGTCGTACAGTCAGTTGTTGCCAGATCTGGTCAGAAGCGGATTGATAGTGCCGAAAGAGATTAAGCCGGTGATTCCACCATATCCTCCAGGTTTTGATGCCAGCGCCCGCTGTGAGTACCATGCTGGGGCACAGGGGCATTCAACAAATGATTGTAAGGTGCTTAGAAGCCAGGTTCAAGATCTGTTAGACTCTAGCCGGATTTGCGTCACGACCCAGGGTTTTGTCCAGATTAATGATTCTCCCTCATCCAGTTGTGTGGGTTCGTTAGTTAATGTCATGGAAGACTCCTCGAGAAATGTGTGCTCTGAAGATTGTCAATCAGAGAGTTCAGTTGAATATGGGGGAAGTTTCTAGAGGTTTCTGTGCCGGGTGTCGCATCTGTTTTCTCTGCCTAACCCGTTTAGCTTTTGTGCACTAGTGTTTGCCGACCACCACCAGGATTGTTGGCTGGGGTCATTGTATTCGTACTCATTTGTGCTTACTTGCTGCTTGTGTTGGTTGTACATATGTGGGAGATGTTCGTCTGTGTGCTCATCGCTTGAGTTTCTATTTACCTTGTTATGAATATGTGTTTGCTTTCCACATTGCATTATCGTTTAAACAGGTACATCAGAACCGTGGGTCTTATTTCCTCATCGACCAGTTTGTTGCAGGAATTCCTTCAGAGATATGGAACAGAATCAGTTTGAATTGATTGAAGTCCGAAGCCAGCTGGGGCAGATGATGAGAGATATGCAAGAGATGCGGTTGGAGAAGAAGATTCTCAAAGAGGAGAACAGTCAGCTGAAGACCCAAATGAGCCTGATCATGGAAGTAGTCAAGAATGTGCTTAGGAAAGAGGATGATCAACTATTCGAAGCCGCAGTGAAGAAGCTCGTGCCGTCTATGCCTGTGGAACCCGAGCAGCAGCAACAAAAGATACATCCGTCTCAACGGAGGATCCAGGAAGGGAAGCCAAAGAGAATATTTGAGGCGCCGCCTACAACATATGCTGAGCTCTTGCAGACCTTATTGAGGTTTAATCTGGTTGAGAAGAGAACGCTGGACCCACCCACAAGAGCGCTTCCTCATGGGTACGATGCCAGTAAGCAATGTGAGTTTCATTCTGGGGCATTCGGACACGACATCGAGGGTTGTCATGCTTTTAAGCACAATGTTCAAGACCTGATTGACTCGCACGATATTGAATTCACGCCGAGCGGTGTAGCTGTACGTATTGCTCCTATCCCAGTCGATGCTAAGATGACAGATGTTTCTAAAGTTGCGGTAGGTCAGAAACGTATCCTGGACTCCATGATGTCAGAATCTCCCTGCCCACAACTGTTGCCTATTCCTGGGGCAGATCTGAGAAATAAAATGGCTAAGCATAAAGAGTGTCTTGATCAGTACAGTGAAAGTCAAGAAACCGATGTTGTATTTGCTACGAAGGGTGTTCAACAGTCAACCCAAAACCAGCAACAACAGCAACGACCTCAACAGTGGAAAAGGCAGCAGTGTCCCAATCAGCGAAAAGCTCAAAATTAGAAGCCATTGAGGGTATTTAAGGTGCCTCCGATGCCGTATGCCGAACTTCTTCAGGTATTGCTACGATTGCAGTTGGTCGAGAAGAGGAAGTTAGCTCCGCTGACAGGGACACCTCCAGCAGGTTATGATAACAAGGAGCGCTGTGATTTCCATTCAGGAGCGCAAGGGCACAACATTGAAGATTGTCTGTCCTTCAAGCATAAAGTACAGGACTTACTTGATAGTGCAACAATCAGCTTCGGGCGAGAAGGTCTCAAAATCATCTGAATGAAGGAGGAGGGGCTCTATAATCTGGTTGAGTCGTTGAAAGCAGATCAGGACAGCATCGAATCGCCTCTAATAACTGATTGTGAAGATAGCTGGTTCAGCAGCAGGACAGATGTGAAAGCCCGGTTCTCGGAAGCTAGCTTTTTTCTTGTTTTATCTTGTCATGTCTTTACATTTGTAGTTTCTTTCCTGTTCGAATTGCAAGCTTGTTTGTAAAACTTGTTGTTTTCATTCAATTGATGATAATGAAATAAATATGCATGTTTTGATTAAATCCATTCGTGTTCACTAATTGTTTTTACAAAACGTCCAACGCTTGGTCAAGAAGAATCTGGGGAGGATGACGAAAATAAACGACATGCGACTTCCGATATTGTGTGCTCTTGAAATAAAACCTGTTGATGATGTACAGGCATTGGTTCAAATCCCTAAACACCGGAGATATAAGGAAGATAATCCTTTGTTAACCCCTTTGAGCCTTGTAGTAGGAGTTTCTTTCTGCAAATGGAAAACCCTCAATCTTAACCTGGGGCAGGGTAGGTGTTAGCTGATTTGACCAAGCGTCCAAATTACAAAAGGAGTGTCCATTCGAGGATCAATCACGCCCCTAGAGGTCGTGCCTAAAAAACCGCAACGGTTCAATCAAGAGTGGGGCAGTCACATCATTCCCCAAAGAGTCAAACAACCAGTGTTATGCGACTTGTTCGAAAGAAAAAAGAGAGAAAAAGAATCAAAAGCCCGCTAAGTCAAGAAAACTTCAAAACAAAGGACTTAGGAAAAAATGAGGGCATCCCGCTGGACTTAAAAAAATCAAAAGAAACTCAAAAGGAGTCAGTCCAGGAAAAAGTTAGGGAAAAGAAAAGATGAAAGAGGGCAGAAAAGAAAAATCCTCAAGTCAAATGCGAGTCGTGTGACTTCAGGTGTCAAAAACGAAAGGTGAGTGGCTGTCACTCCCAACAATCATAATTTCTCGAACTATCACTCCTATCTTTCGTCCTCTGAAAGGTGAGCGCTAAGGTCGAATTAGCTGAACATAGGATCGGAGAACATCAAGGAGAGCGGGTGGGTTAAAATAAACTTTGAGCCTTTATCCTTTCCTTCAAAACCGTGAACCTGACCACATTACAACCTTCAAAAGTCCTAATTGAAACAGGTTGTTTCGAAAGCATACTCCGGTAAAGGTCGCGTCGATTCTGACTCCTAAAAGGGTCCCTCTTACCATATTTGTATTGATGTTGATAGATGTTTTGTGCATTATATGCTATAAACTGTTTTTTCTATTCCCAGTGAACAGATTGGATGTCAAAGCTGTCATATGTGTTGCATTAATATGTCTTTTACGTAGAACAACTTGTTTTACTTGCGAGTAAGCGCTTGACAGCAGGAAAGTTTCCTACAGTGGAAGGTATGGTCAAAATAGAATGCAGAACGCCCGAATGTTCCGAGAGCAGGGGCAAGCTATTATCGTAACCCCCAGTCAAGTCAACCTTTCGAAGTCAATTACCCTGGGGCAATCAGGTTGAGATTCAGGCAAATACGGTGTAGTCAGGGGCACTACTCTGAATCAGATAATCAGGGGCAAGGTCAGTGCGGTCAGGGGCAGGCCATCGTAAGAGTGCAGAAGTTCTTTATTCGAGAAGCATTTAAGGGG
Organism: Lathyrus sativus; assembly: GCA_963859935.3. NCBI lineage: Eukaryota > Viridiplantae > Streptophyta > Magnoliopsida > Fabales > Fabaceae > Lathyrus > Lathyrus sativus. The sequence continues at coordinate 421,659,979 of OZ012741.1, read as the reverse complement.
AAGTATCTCTCCGAAGTTCAGAATGCTGGGGCATTTCATATTAGACTATCAGGGAACAGATTTGCAGATTTCCTTTCGAGGACTATCCCCACAGAGGCCCCGTAGGCTGGGGCATATCAGAAGCGAAAGAATTGGTCTTCTCCGTATCAGCAGGGTCATTCAGAGTTATTCGAGCAGATTCAGTCAATTTTCGAGAGCGAGACGAATGTGGGAAGTCGTGTCAACTAAAAGGCTGCGTATTCAGACAGGATATTGTCCAGCGTCAGTTGTACCTGACCCATCACAGATAGCCTAAGAACTCAAATCCATGTTGGCGATCACTGTGAGGCCCGTCCGTGTTGGCACATCAGTTTCCAAATCCAATTTTCGGCAATACGCGGGAAGACTCCGTCTATTTTTCTCTAGCAAAATCCAATTTGTCAGTGGCACGGGTAAGCTATCCCCAGAGGAGTCCAATCATACTCGGCACATCCGCTATTTCACAGCGGAGTTATATTCCCCAGCGGGGTATTACTTCGTCGAGGTGTTCGGTTAAGTTCCCAATATCCCCAGCGGATTTGATGTCACTCTTCCAGCATTTATTTGCTGGAATGATTCCGCGATATTCGGTTTATCCCCAGCGGAGTTGGCTTCGTCTTCAGCATTTATTTTGCTGAAGTGGTTTTCTGTACCCAGCTTTCTCCGGCAGCTCGAGCCTGCATCAGCATATTGCATGCATCATCATACTTGCATCATACTTGCATGTCATTTTCAAAATGCGTAGCATTTCCATCCTGAATGGAGCATTACGTCATAGAAAGATTCAAACATATGCATAGGCATACGAAGCATAAGTCAGGTTTTCTACCAGCCTCACATGGCGCGCGAATTACTCTGTGATCAGTTCAGGGGCATTTATCCAGCCGCAGTGTTCAGACGACTCAGCGGATTATTTGTATCTCAGATCATATAATAGTTGTGCCTTGATCAATCAGTCATCTGGTATCGGCAGGCTTTTCTTCCCGTCAATTCATATTGACGATGTGTTCCGCCAATAAGTGGATTTCTCCGTCTATCATTAGACGTTTTGAGTTTGAACGAAGTTTCTTTCCGTCTATCCTTAGACGATGTGAAGTTGAGGGCGATCGCAGTAGGATTTCAAGAAGGGGTTTCCCCAGGATATGCTTTTCTTCCCGTCTATCAGTAGACGATGTGAAGTTTTGGGTGATTTTCAGTGGGGTTCAAGACGGGGTTTCTCTAGCAAGTGGCTTTTCTTTCCGTCTATCAGTAGACGATGTGAAGTTTCAGGTTATTGTTCAGCGGGTTTCTTATTGTCAGATCATACAGATGGGGTGTTTCGCCAGCGAGTCTTCTCCGGCTATCTTTGATTGGTGAGGGGTTTCAAAACGATATTTCGGACAGTGGTTTTCTTTCTGTTTATTGGATGAGATGACGTTTCAAGGGGGACTTTTTTGACCGTCAATCCTTATTGATGTCGAGGCTCTTCGAAGAATGTTCAGCTTTCGTGATTGTCAATTCTTATTGACGACATGGTTCTTTGAGGGTGGTTTTCTTCCCGTCGGTCCATACTGACGATGTGGCCCCTTCAAGGGTATTGATCTTTCCATCAATTTCTGAAATTCGAGGGATGGTGTTGAATTGCGTTTGGTTTTCTTCCCGTCTATCCTTAGACGATGTGAATATTGATTTGTTTCATCAGTCAGGATGATCCCGTCTATCCTTAGACGATGTGAATATTGATTTGTTTCATCAATCAGGATGATCCCGTCTATCCTTAGACGATGTGAGTATGCGATCAGGCTTTCTTACCGTCTATCCTTAGACGATGTGAGTATTGAATTCTTCCTTCAAGAGGTGGGTATCTTTCCGTCTATCCTTAGACGATGTGAGTATTCGATCAGGGTGTCTTTCCGTCTATCCTTAGACGATGTGAATATGGAGATTAATGGTGTCTTGCCGTCTACCCTTAGACAATGTGAGTATGGAGATTATTTCTTCCCGTCTATCCTTAGACGATGTGAATTGATTTGTTTCATCAATCAGGATGATCCCGTCTACCCTTAGACGATGTGAGTATGGAGATTAACGCTTTCTTCCCGTCTATCCTTAGACGATGTGAATATTGATTTGTTTCATCAGTCAGGATGATCCCGTCTATCCTTAGACGATGTGAATATTGATTTGTTTCATCAATCAGGATGATCCCGTCTATCCTTAGACGATGTGAGTATGCGATCAGGCTTTCTTACCGTCTATCCTTAGACGATGTGAGTATTGAATTCTTCCTTCAAGAGGTGGGTATCTTTCCGTCTATCCTTAGACGATGTGAGTATTCGATCAGGGTGTCTTTCCGTCTATCCTTAGACGATGTGAATATGGAGATTAATGGTGTCTTGCCGTCTACCCTTAGACGATGTGAGTATGGAGATTATTTCTTCCCGTCTATCCTTAGACGATGTGAATTGATTTGTTTCATCAATCAGGATGATCCCGTCTACCCTTAGACGATGTGAGTATGGAGATTAACGCTTTCTTCCCGTCTATCCTTAGACGATGTGAATATTGATTTGTTTCATCAATCAGGATGATGCCATCTACCCTTAGACGATGTGGGTATGGAGATTAGTGGTATCTTTCCGTCTTTCCTTAGACGATGTGAGTATTGGTGTTTCCTCCATTCAGGGTGTTTTCCCGTCCATCTTTGGACGATGTGAGTATATTTCTCTTCCTGCCTATCAGTAGGCAATGTGAAAGGATCAGGTGTTCTGTTGCAACCTTCGGGTTTGTTATATAACGGTACCACAGGTAATTGGCATTCAAATCAGGAGTTCTTTACCAGATGATTGATCAGTTTATTGCCATAATGACTGGACTCGGGTTTCAGGACTTTATTCCCCAAGCAGTTTACAGTATATGCTCGCGGTTGGCAAATTTTCGGGTCATTTGTATTCAACCGTCTCGTACCTCCGAATGTTTGAAGGCTGAGCGCTCTTCAAACCCTTCAGGTCCAAGTCGCTTGAATAGGGGCAGCTGTTGCACCCTAAAATTTGACCAACCGGTTCTCCTATCTGACTCGTGGTTTAAATTCATATTCGCAAATCAGACGCATGATATTTGTGCACAGACAGAGGATATCAGAGTTACGGCATGGGTTTCACTTACTAACTATGGCAGATCCAGTCTAGATCATCAGGGTTTTGTTCTCGGGAAATTGTTCGCTCCTCGGTGATTTTTGGCTTACATAGTGATTTTGGGATATTCTGATACCCGGGGTTCTCTGTTCGATTCGATCTGGTCTCGTGCGCTCTTTTATGGTGGTCATTTGCATTTGTCTGCATTTTTCAGGGTTTTAATAGACTTTTGTGGATTTTAAATAGGCATTTTAATCATTTTTAGGATTTAAATAGATTTTTTAGAATTTTAAATAGTTTAAATCTCTTTTTAGAATTTTATATAGATTTTTAAAATAGGTTTAATAGTTTTTTAATCATTTTTAGAATATGATAGATTTTTAAATAGTTTTAATTGTTTTAGATAATATAGAAAATATTATAGATTTTTCTTTTATGTTAATAGGGATTTTAATGGTTTTTTAAAATAGAAATAAATAGGGTATGTTTTAATATAGTTTTTCTTTTAAATAGATATTATAAATAATAGTGTAGAATTTTAATAGGCATTTTATAGAATAGGAGTTAAATAGAACTTTAATAGAGGTAATTAGATTTTTAATCATTTTTTTAGATTTAATTATGGTAATTAGGTGTTAATTCTGTTTTTAGGTTTAATCAGATTAATTAGGATTTTAATCATGTTTAGGTCAATTAGGATAGTTAATTTGCATTTAGTTCAATTAGGATTAGTCATTAGTTAATTAGGTCTTAATTGGTTAATTAGGCTTAATCAGGTTTAGTTTTATTTCAGTTTTTAGTTTTGTTCATTAATTTTTCGTTGGGCCCAGAAGGGCATTTTTGAAGGCCCAATTCATCGATCCCCTTGTGAGAGATCTTGTGACCAAGGACAATGCCCTCTCGCACCATAAAATTGCTTTTTTCCCAGTTTAGGGTCAAGTTACTTTCCTGACATCTCTGCAAAACAAGTGAGAGGTTAGTTAAAAAATTATCGAACGATGAGCCAAACACAGAAAAGTCATCCATGAAGACTTCCATATGCTTTTCGAGCATATCAGCAAAAATAGACGTCATACATCTTTGAAACGTCGATGGTGCATTACACATCCCGAATGGCATCCGTCTGTATGCAAAGGCACCGTATGGGCAGGTGAAAGTCGTCTTCTCTTGATCCTCCGGTGCAACCGCAATTTGGTTGTACCCTGAGTACCCATCCAAAAAGCAATAGTAGTCATACCCAGCCAATCTCTCTAACATCTGGTCAATGAACGACAACGGAAAATGGTCTTTTCTTATGGCTAAACTTAGCCTCCTGTAATCAATGCACACCCTCTAACCAGTGACCGTTCTAGTGGGAATCAGCTCATTCTTTTCATTAGTCACTACAGTTGTACCTCCTTTCTTGGGGACCACATGAACATGACTTACCCATGAACTGTCTGATATAAGGTAGATAAGTCCCGCATCCAACAATTTCACGACTTCCTTTCTTACTACCTCCTTCATAACGGGGTTTAGTCTCCTTTGGGGATGCCCAACCGGTTTGTGATCTTCTTCCATAAGAATTTTGTGCATGCAAACTGTAGGACTTATACCCTTGAGGTCTTCAATTTTCCACCCCATAACACCCTTAAATTTTGTTAGAACTCCAATCAACTTGTCCTCTTGGACACTTTTTAAACTAGAGTTAATGATCGCGGAACATTTTTCTTCAGTGTCGAGGAACACATATTTGAGATTCTCAGGGAGTTGTTTCAATTCTGAAATTTTTGGCTTTTCTTCATCACCTTCCAACACTATAGGTTGCCTTAAGTCTTCCCAACGATGTGGTCGGAATCCTC